>DWME01001491.1:0-24589 GCA_018244795.1 Parelbella ahira ahira
AGTGTAGTAATTCACTCTATTGCTTATGCCTTCAAGCATATACAGGAGGATTATTTTTACGTTAATTTTGAAAAATGTTCAATAAAGTTTAGACCGCGCATAGCAGCCAAATGGCATAAAAATTTGAAATTAGTCTTGCCACATGAATATGGCAGTGGCCAGGAATTGAAGCGTAATATTACTACGTAGTAAATACGCTGTGAGTCACGCTAATTATACATGAGGGTTTATTAATACTATTAAAAAAATTATAATACTATTACGATAAGCAAATCCAGGTAAAATATAATAAAAATCATTTATACCAACATAGGACCCCAATTTGATTATTGTGACCATCAACGCGTTTGATTCTTTAAGGCTGAACGGCTCTACGTATACAAGAATAACCAGCATATTTTACTTCGCGTGTTTCCGTGATTCATGGCCCACCGAAAAGCTATTTTTCTGCTGTCGCGTTGGGAACTCTACGTAGGGTTAGCAACGGTATTAAATTTTCAATATATTTTTCTGAATATCTTGTTACAAAGTTCATGTAGATCTTACCCAAATATGAATTGCGTAAAAGTATTTTTTTTTATAAATAGCAATACTGTACTGGCGTCAACATACATATATTCAAAGATAAATAACCTTTATCAATATAAAGAACTAATCACCTCTTTAATGCTCGAACAAACATTCGTATAACTATGTTTGAATGAAATATTTATATTTAAGAGATCTCATTAGCTTACTGCGGTGTGTAATACACACACAAAGCTAGGAAGTAAAGACGGCATATATTCATTGTTATTCTTACTATTATTATATCATCGCGCCAGGCCCGGTACGGGGCAGATTGAAAGTACCCTATGCCGAAAATACTCATATTATCTACGAAGCGATCCACAAGTAGGTGCACGAGTAACAAAAACAGAATGTATGTATGTGTTTGTATTAGCAGCACAATATTGTGTGTATAAATTTATCTAAAATTGGAAAGTCTCGCTCCGGGCTGTGTTGATAATTACAGAGTGATTTTATTGATTTTAACCTCTTAACGCTGGCGGTCGGAGTCACGTACATTTGTGAAGCCAACAGAGACATTCAATTTCATTGAAACGACTTTATTTAAGACGAGAAAAACACACAATTTTAAACAGTAGCTGAAATAAAACTAGTGATTATATAAAATATATGTATGTCTACGGCTAAAAATGCCTTTAAACAGGAATATATCTAACTATAGTATACAAACATGTCGTGCCTGCCAACTCGTACGTGGCCAGCGTGGCAGACTATTGCTTTAAACCGTCTCATTCTGAGACCGCATCAATGTCCAACCAGCGGAACTACAAAAGGGTTGATGACGATAATAATGATTCACACATGTCATATACATATATGACTCAGCTAATCGTATTATATACGTACATTTTACACGCGATATATAAGTTATGTAATTTTCTTGTAATTCACAAGCATTTTGTAATGTTCGTTTATGTGAAGCACGTAAGATGGGTTTACGCGTCAGGGAACTTTTGGGATTTTGGTTAAATTAAACATATTTTAACTGACGCACGCCAAGATTAATCTTTTCGCACCTACCTCATCATCCGAAATATTATTCTTTACGGGAACGTGAGTATAGTATGTAAAATGTTATGAATTTCAGCACTTATTTTTGACAACTTTGACATCACGCATTGTGACATCTGTGTCAAATGTAAAAATGGTAATAATAATAAGGATTTATCTGGAGGTTTGCACACGCGACAGAAACGAGCAAGAGATGGCAGAATGAAGGTTCTGTGTAAGAGCATATTTCAGTGAAAAATAGCGAAATAAAATTAGAATTATACAACTTTTTATATAAAATTTTCTGAGCAATATTTCTTAAAATATAAAGTAATATGTAAACTTTGAAAATCTTATGACGTAAGATAAAGGTTGCTATGAAAATCAGAAATAAATCACGTTATTATTACGTGATGTTATTATTCATTCGAAAATTGATGGTTCGGGAAAGTAGCGAACCATGTTAAACATTGCGAATTGATTATTCTGCTAACCTTTCCTCTGAAGCTTAAAGATTAGGGGTCAGAGAGTTACGAATCTGAACAAAAACTCTACTGGATAAACATTAATAGCAGAATATTTTGTTAAAAGGTTTTATGAACTTGTAATGGAATTTTAATAACATTATTTATTTTTAATAAAGTTTATATAAGAACATTTTTTGTACACCTTTCTATTAATACGTCAGGTCCCTTACTAGATAGGCAGAGAGTGTTGATTGTTTAATATCTCTATGCTTATAGGTCTGACGATCTTCTTCTTCATACATCGCTCTCTTCGTACACGTACTTCGGTTACAAAATACTACTATATTACTAATAGTAATATTGACATTCGCCATAAAGAACGGAACGAATGAACGAATGAAAAAATATCCGTTTCTGGAGTCGCTCTAACAAATTATTTACTCATCGAAATATAGCATGTTTGTCCGTTTTATGTACCTACATAAATGCCGTAACAAAGCTTAAATCGCCTAAAACATTAATACGTTTTTAGGCACAACCCCTTTCTGTATAACTCTTTCTTTCTATAACTACATACTTACTATATGATTACTGAGTGTTTTCGATCGCACTTTTACCATATTTGAGTATAAATAGTGGACTCGAATATTTATTACATTAATACATAGGATGAATCCCTATTTAAAATATGTTTAGTAAGCTTCTGTCGGTTATTCTCACAACCATATTAGTATTCATTAAAAGCTCTTTAATTTGTCGTCCTTTGCTAAAATATCAAACTTTTCCTGATTTTCTAGTAATTAATTATATAACTGAATATAAATGTAATAGATACATAATCAGCAGAATGTTTCACTTCACTATTGGACATTCGCCTCCACTAATAGAGGTGTTTCTTGTATATAATACCCACGCTGGGAATGCGGGTTAGGGATCAAATAAATGTACGTACTTACCTACTTATTACATATAAAATTTATATTCACTGTGTGTAATGCTTGCCCGCATGTTATTCCCTGACCAATAACATTCCGAGGTTAAACTATTTGCAATCGGATTGAGCGCGGTCACATTGAGAATTGCTTTTCGTGTCAACAGTTTTAGGCGATTTCAGTAACGAGTTATTAGAGTTCGTTGTGCTATCGATTTTGTAGATAAGTGCTACAGGATGTTTGCAAGTTTAGTATTATAGACGGCTTAGACTTAATTGATAAACACTATGAAAATAATCACCAAATAATATACAAGAAGCACATACAGGTTTCTTAATTTGGCTGTTAATTCATTTGTTATGTGTTTAATTTGAGTTGTAACTTAAATTTCTTAGTGTATTTCTTAAGTTTGCAATAATTAGTTAATCATAAGGATCTTATATTTTTTTATAAAATTCCTCAAAGAAACGTAACTATTAAGAATCAAGTATTTTCCACAGAGACGGCTGATTTGTTCGTTTCATTTTAAATTTATTAGTCCCAAAAGAAATTGCCTGAAAGCTGTTAATTTTTATAACGTAGGAACTAAGTGGATTACATTTATATTGTTTATTTATTTAACAATTTTGTACACATAAAACAATTTGTTTATTGTTTGAGTGTATTAGATTGATTTGTGTTGTATAATTAATATTATATTCCGTTTTTTTTACTTTGAATGATAAATAATGAATGTAAAAGATGAACGAACGAATCATATCCTGTATTTGATATTCCAGAAGATAAGACATTTCCTTTCAGCGAACGTCTCCATAACGTCATCGATTGCTAGCCATTCAACTTTCCGAACAAAATTCCGCTTTGATTCTCATTATTCCCTTTATTAAAGTTACTTTTTTTTCGCATTTCGAAAAAACGTGTAGAGATACAGAAACGATGTCGTTATTTTACATTTCCCAGGTATCCGTAGGATATTTACTTATAAAAATATTGTTTCGGAAGTGTAGAAATTCGGAAACATTTTATGTCTTTATAAAGTAACATCTCAATGTTTTGTAAGCTTTGTTTTATGATAAAGACCATCTGCTAGCCGTCGTAAAACCTAATGAACTTGGATCGAGTCACCGAGTATTAAACTGCAGTAAAATATTAGTTACGATCTGAGCTTCTAAGTTAATAATACGTAGTTTACAATAAAGAATAGCCGAGTGAAAATGATTTTATTACATGACGTAAATTATTAATTAAAGATATTGTCTCTAATAATATGATAACGAAACATGCGTGTGTTAAGTGATGAATGCACAATGCACAGCAAGCACGTCAGGTTTGTAAGGATTGATATATTTGCTCCGGGCATACACTCTAAGGCGTAATGTTATAGCAATAATAATAATCATCATCTATTACTATAGATTTTTGTTGCGTAACATCGAAAAATAAGTTGTTATTAGTTAGTTAATTTACCATTTTGATGATAACTAAAATTATACTATTCAAATTAACAGAATATTCGTAATATTTATCGCGGCCGATGTTTATGAAATTATCATAATATTTTTCGAACATTAGTAGTCCCTACCTGCGTTTGAAAGTTTATCTCGTTAGCTGTATCACAATACTTCGGAGAAAAGGAAACTTTGGGGGCACATTGGAATTATCAGGTTTGGTATTCAGCTCGAGTATCATTATTGATATTGGATTCCAATGATGTCTAACTGGATATATGGAGTGGGGTATACTCTTCGTAAACCAGAAAACAACCAAAACACCATAAGTTATTGCTATTTTGTTATACGCCTGTTATAGCCCACCTGATAGAGGGTAGTTTTATTAGAATTATGCAAGGATTTATTATGTACAGTCTTTCCCCACCCCAACCCGAAAGCGTAGCGTGGGGATTATGAACAAAAACTAGATTTAAATTGGTCGATGAAGATGATTGGTTTATTTGCGAGATAATTATATTATAACAACAAGGTAATTATTAGAAAACCTACAAGTTGTGTGTTTAATTTGAAGGATGGAACTTATACTACACCTTATGTTTCAGGTATATTGATATCACACAAGTAATTGCAAAAAATTCTTTAGAGACTGCCTATATTTTCCCGCCGTTCAAGTGACGTCATGTTACTCAAAGCAGCTTTCAGTGAAGTTTTCCCATACAATATATTATATGTATGTATAAAGAGACGCCTGTAATATACAGTCAAGGGTTTTCTATGTATAATACATATAGCTTATGTAGTAAAAATATATTTCAAATTTTAAACAAAGCTTAGGTCACTATGACATTTGACGTTTTAGCCACAGTGCTTCAGAGTTTTTGGTTTACAACTCGACACGAACTTCGTTACAAAAATTGTGCACTTCAAAATTTAGTATCACTTACAATATTCTCTAAGACGTCAACCCGCTCTTGGTCAGGGTGACAAATGTGACCCGTGTCCAGCAATGGAGCAACGACTGGGTTTATAGACGATGATAATGATGATGGCTACTTTTTTACTGTTCAAATCACTCTAAAATAGTTTTTTACCCATTATAAAATGCTTTACATATTATTCTGATAGTTAAACCTTTACACTCGGCACTGGAAAACTATTTCAATGTAAAACTGTATGGATTTACGTAAAACTGTACGACTAAATGTAAACTGGCGTGTTTACATTGTTGACGCGATATATAGAACCTAATAATTAAAATATTTTTACAAAAAAGGCGTAGAAGTCTGCAATATATCAAAACGCATATAAATGTCGACCACAATTAGACAAACACTGTCTGAAATCATCAATCCTTTTATAGTTCCACAGCCGGACACGGGTCGCCACTCAGAATAAACACTATTAGTTCACTTTAACATCCACCCATAACGTTATCGCAATTGATTTTTTCAATGCGAGGTACATCTATAAATAGACAGCTAGGGCCTGTTCGCTGCAGAGCTCCGAGCGGGCACGTGTTTCCAATTAGCGGCCCACGCAGCTCTCCAGCCTCTCCCGGCTTAGTTTCACAATATTTATAATATTTACCTAATGTGTGATTTATTATATTAACGCTATTTCTACGTGTGTAAATACTAACGGAATTTGTGTTACGTACACACAAGACGTGCTGCTAGTTTGTGCGAAGTATCGATGTACATACGAGAAAGTACTCGTAAGTATGCATAATATGAAATTATGTCTATTGGCCGTTCTTGTTTTATAGAATAGCTGTTTGACTATCTTCGCCAGACAGTATAAGGCTGTTTAATGGTTTAAACATTTAAATGCTCAAGTAGTAAATTAAGACTAGACATTTATGAACTCAGGGATTTGTTAGCAGATATAAAGTTTAATATAATACAAAATTGTAAGCGTTGAAGGAATTAAGTAATGTTTAACTTTTTTTGACTATATTAGGAAAAGTAAATTGATGGTGACGATGACGATGACGATGATGGTAATGGTGATGGTGATGATGATGATGATGGTGATGGTGATGGTGATGGTGATGGTGATGGTGATGGTGATGGTGATGGTGATGGTGATGGTGATGGTGATGGTGAAGGTGATGGTGATGATGATGGTGATAATGATGGTGATGATGATGGCGATGACGATTAAAGCGATGATGATGGCGATGATGGCGATGATGATGATGCTGATGTTGTTATCTATAGATAATAATCAACCTTTTCAATACATAAGTGAATTACTTGCACGCGTCTGTATCTTTAATGCTATTGAACTATAGTATGAGAGATGTGACGATTACCATAAAACAGTATAACTACACGTTTAGGCTTAAATATTACTAAATCGGATCCAACACTCGAGTGAATATTGATAAATCTTTTACGTCACCATGACCAAATTGAGCGGTACAAGAGAATACCAGAACGAACTTTGAAGCGAACATGGCTGTTATTATGGACTAGTTCATATTGTAGTTAATGTTTACGTAGTAACCATTACACTGCAGCGCACGCAATGTTTCGCTACTGTATTTATGATATACCTGCTGGATACATCGAAGTAAACATTAAAACAACTTCGGAATTTGCTATAGGTAAAGATAACACCAGCTAAGCGGAGTGAAGATATACGCACAGTGGCTGGTAGCGGTTGGAGGCGAAGAGCTGAATATCGAGCTCAAGGACGTGCTATTGGAGAGGCCTATGTCTAACAGTAGATTGGGTCCGGCTGATGACGATGATAACTAGCGAAACGATGCTATGAATTGAATTTTGATTTCGAACCGAAGAACACTTGTTGAAGAATGATTGAACAAGTACTGGTATGTATTGGATGTTGATATAAACCTGATAAAATCCATAACAGTTATATGAAAACGACGAAAATATTCTATGTATAACATGTATTAGATCAAATACGTTCTTGTGATTCGTTTGAAGGATATAAGTTGTAATACAACTTTAGAGGCGGCATATATTTCCCCGCCAGTCCCGTAAAGTCATGTGGTCCAAAGCAGCTTTCAGTGAAGTGTTCATATACAATATAAAACGACACGCCAGTAATATGCAAAAAGAGTACTATAAATATATACTATATTTCACAAGGTCCTAATTTATTTCATTGCATAATTAAGTAGGCGTGTTTAGCGTTAGTTTTGTTTTATTTTCTATTTAAACCATTCCGAAATCGTATATACTTTAATCTAAAATTATTGCTTTATATTATCAAGCGAGGTTCCTAATGGGGCTGAGCGAGAGCACTGGATGCCAAATATGTCCGTTCTTACATACTTGACGGCCTTATTTTTTTTAATTATTTACATACTAATATTCCAAATCATTTCGTACTGGTTTAGTTTTATGTCTTGTCTATATACAATTTATCGTGATGCATTTCATACTGATGTTAAAAAAACACGATTACAGCGTTTCAAGTGGCACACTTAACATTTTATAACGCTTGACACATCAATGGAGGCCACTCGATTACCCACTCGTGAGTTCGATTCCACTCGTCACAATACTCAGTCGAAGGCCGCGTTTTATTGATTTGAAAGAAAGTTGCCGCGTCCCTTGAGATCTCAGCTAACATAGAACCTAAACATTTATTGTATGTATGATAACGCAAACTTTGGATTTTTTATACGGCCCTGCGTAATGATTCACCTTCGTTTTGGTTTTGTTTCTCGTCAATTCTTGTATATTATGTATGCCCAGAGTAAATATATACTCTTGTTTATAAACAATTCATGTGTATTAATTTAAATGAGGAACAACATTATACAGGGCGCACGTAAATACATACATATACCAATTAGTATACTTCTAAAAATCCAAGGACCTATCTTTGAAATTTTGTTCCTTGCATTTACGATTTAAATTAAAATTGCTATTTTGTAAGAAATTTGACATTAATTTACAGCTAATTGGGAAATATTTCTATTTTTAATCATAAACAAATTGCACGAAATCTCACTCTTTTTTAAATTTTGTCTCCTTTAATTTACTATTATCATAATTATGTTACATGAATAATAATAAATATGATATTAATTTTCAGCTAATTGGAAAATATTTCTATTTTTAAACATCATTAAATTTATTTGCACAAAATTCGCCTCCCTTTTTCGTAAATCGCTAACATTCCCTTTTCTTATTACATTAGTTTTGGAAAAATCCCAGAAACCTTTGATATTATTTTATTACGACTCAAAGGGCTACTCTCCACTTTGATAATAAATTAAATTCTTGGAAGTGTAAGGGATTCACCTTTAGCGATCACTTACGTACCTACTTCTTTTTTATATTACATTAGTTAGTTATATATAGTGGTTCTATCTGTAAAGCAAATCTTAGAAATCGTTTTGATATAACATGATCAGATTTTGTTTTACTCGAAATGTTGTTTTGGAAATATCAGTACCTACGTACAAAATTATTTTTTATTAGAAAATAAATTAGAAGACGTACAACTAAGTATTCGCATGTACGTGAGTTTATATGGAACTGAGTCTTTGAAGACGTACATTTTTGCAGACATATTTAAATTTGCCTCATTATATTCATTAGCTCTTAAAAGGGGCTGCGTAAACGAAAACATGGCTTTGATTTGTTCATGTTTTCGCATAAAACAGAGTTTATCTCGTTTCTCATAATGTAGCTGGCTTCATGAAGGCTTCTGACGGTAATGTAATAAAGATGCTAAGTGCGAGGTCAGTTTTATTGTTTGTATACAAGTTAACATTTACAAGTGCAGAACACTTAGCTACTTAGGACATATCTACTAAAAGCTAAGCTCAAAAATGATGTTAACTATACAGTTACGATGTGAACAGAAATAAACCATGCTAGTGGCAAACGTAGCGTAGGACGCCCTCAAGCTAGGTGGAGTGACGATATACGCAAAGTGTCTGGCAATGGTTGGATGCGTAGAGCAGAAGATCGAGTTCAGTGGCGTTCTTTAGTTTTCCTTCTGTGTATGAATTTTAACTGTAACAAACCTGATAAAGATTTCTCTCCACGTACTAATATACAGACAGTATTTTATAGTGATTGAGTAATATATACATATGTATGTTGTTAATACACATCAATACTTAACACATGCCAATCTAGACTGAAAATTTGTCAACATTTCTATTTGCATATTAATAGATGTATATATTATGTGAAAATGCACTAAGAACATTGTAAGAGGGAATGAATATCATTGGGCTGGTATAAAATATGACGTGTTTCTTAAGATTTCATTTCAATCAAGCGAGGTTTGATTGAATTTGCAAATCTTGTTAAATTTAATTTCCTACGTAAAAATACCAGTTCTTACGTAATGACGCTGACACTTGACTTTTGCCTTTACCTTAACGATTAATTTATTCGTTCCTCATCATGTTGGAACCTACAAACGAAAATAAAAAAATTCTTTGACACCCACTTATTTTGCTTTGGGTGTCAGAACTAAGTTATTGGATATACTTATATCTCAAATAAACACTTTAAACATAATCTTATAATTGTTGTTTTAAAATTACGTAACATCACGTAACAATACGCCTGTAATTACCGAAGGGGTAGACAAAGGAGTGTAGTAGGTACACTCCCACCTTTCACCAGTTACGTTTAAGTCCCACGGAATAAGTGGTGAGCCTTTTGCCATACACCGGGCATAATTCCAGACCACGAGTCACTACTAGAAATTCTAAATTAGAAAAATCTATTAGCACCCCAACCAGATTTGAACTGCCGATCGGCAGTCGCGCTTGCAACAACTCGATCAACGGGGCAGTCAATCAGGCAGTATTAAAATTCGTTTAATTATTATTTAGTGCATGAAACGAGTTATGAATGTAGGAGAAGCACGTTAGCCTTGTAATGACACAGATATATGGCATTCGATGTTCCCTGCCTACCCAATAAATTACCTAGTTTGATGACATAATAATAGAACTACATTTCGTATCAGAATTTAACAGTTGTCATACCACTTTCTATATGGACTCATGTGGGATATAAAGACACTATTATTAATAATATAAGGTGTTATCAATAAATCTGTATATGTCGCGTTGTTCTCTAACCAAATGAATTATCACGGCTCCACTCGTGAGCGTATCGGCCGATCGATTGTATCAATCGAATGTTATCAGCCTGTTATAGTACATTTAACTAGACGTACGAACGGACTCGGGCCGAGATTGTGTTCGAGTGGCTGTCGATAATGTTGATACAGATCTGCGGCTACCGAATGTGTGTTAATGATTTGCAACTTGTACGATACGGCGATTCTGATAATCATTTATTATAATGCCACTATAATGAGATACTGGAGGATAAATCTTTTGCAGTATGTTAGACATATGTATATAGATATTTAAATGTTTGCAGAATAAGTAAGTAAAGTAAGAAAAATATATTAAATGTTTATGTCCGAATTTGTCTTTCCGTGGTAAGGAAATTGGCGTAAAACACAGTTGTGATTTCATGTAGAATTTGTGTCGATTTTTTTATCGGGCTTGAAAGAATATTTACACAAAAATTAACACAAGACCACGTTTCAAACAAATGTATCTTGCATATTTGTTACGGTGTCGTATGTTCAGTGCTATGTTATCTGACTGACTTGTGTCAAGCCGATGGATACGTCCAATAAAGTTTTTCGCGGTAAATTAGTATTTTTAATCTTCAAACCTGTATTCCTCGAAGGTGTAGACAGAAGAGTGGATTCAGTTCCACAATTCAACTTGGCTACCTCGTTGGTCGAGTAATTGCAAGGGCGGCTGTTGATTGAGGTCCTGGGCTAGATTCCCAAATCGGGGACTATTGGATTTTTCTAATTTAGAATTCCTAGTCCGGATTTGTGCCTGGCATATAGCAATAGGCCTTGTAATCCATAGTGGGACGTAGATAGGTTTTGTAAAGCAAGAACATTTTTCTTTAATGTTTAGCGATATTTACAAAAGGTCAACGCTATTTTTAAAATTAAAATATATTTTCACGATTTGGAGACGAAGTACGAGGATAATGAAAAAACAACATTACGGTGGAATATCACGCAAGAGAAGGACCCTCCCTCTTTGCTCTAATATACTATCCAGTGTTATAATCCTAGTTACAGCGTCTTAACGCCCACTAAATAATTAATTATCTTGCAAAAAATATGTTGTCATTTGGAGACTTATTAGGTTTTTTCCGTCTTTTATCTTTTATCTATCTAACTTGTAATTCCTAGTAAGGGTAGTATCTCGGAGTTTCGATTTGTGCGCGAAAGGTATATGGCAGTAGGCACACCGCCTATTCCCTGAGACCTATAACATACTGGTGAAATGTGGTGGTAGTACTTCAATCCTCTGCATACCTACCTGTTTAGTGAAATACAGGCGTGATGTTATATTATATTTACCTTTGTGTATATGTCAAGAGTTTGGCAATGATTATGTCGTCAACTCACTATAAGCATTCGCAAAATTTTTACAGGCTGTTTTGATCGTTATAAAAACTTTACGCAAAATTCATTTCCTAAGGGAAGTTACGAAGCTTAAAGTTCGGGGACGGATTGGTCCATTGCAAACTGGTGAACTCATAGCGCCGAGATTAACTTTAAACAAATTCTAATATTGAAGATTAATAATTACAAGGTTATATTTTACTCAAAGGAATTAGATTCGCTTTGTCTTTAAGGGTAGCGGATTTTGAAATTACGTTCGTACAAAACTTATCTAATTAGATTGTTGTAATTATTTAAAACGCAATAACCTGTTATCAATTATTTAAAAAAATGAATAATAATTTTATTTCGTATTAAAGGGTAATTGAAAATGTAAAAGCAATATATCCGTAATCAATTACGTAAAACAATGTGTGCTTAAATAATTTCGTACAAGGGTCATTACTGGATGGCTGCATTGATTCGATTGAACTTCAGTTGAGCTTCAATTGAACTCATTGACTTATCTCCCTACTGTTAGAGCCAATTGAATTAAATTGTTTTAAAATGTGAAAATAAATTGTGTTGCTTTGCTTTTCTTTAATGCACCAAAATAGGACAATTACCGATGTGATGTTTACAAGATAACTTATGGGCTCGAGAATGACACCGTCTACTTTTTACTCCCTAACAATGCACAGTTCCTGTAGAATTTGTATTAACTGCATTGTTGGCTGTTCTCTTCGGTATTTTAATTTTGATTATACCACAGTATAAGCCCATCTTTTTTAAAAGAAATTTGAAAAAAAAATCTTTATAAGAATGAGAGAGAAAGACAAAAAAAATCCATTGAAATTATTAAGGTTTTCGCGCTAACGAAGTAACGATAAAAATGTGGTCTGAAACAAAAGTAAAAGATAGTTACCATTTATAATTAAAATGTTTGCTATTATGTGAGATTATTACCGTGTTCAAAGAAGAAAAACTATTAAATACACACTAAAGTAATACTTTTTGAAAAGACTAAGGAATATGAACTAATAGTGTTTTTAATGGAGTTCCTGCGGATAGTGTTTGTTAGGCGCGCACATTTTATTGTGTACGACTTATACAATGCCCAGTGGAGTAACACACAAGACGTAGTTCCACACATTTAATGTAATGGTCATAAATTTCTACAAGCTGACAATGTTGTTTATCTCAGTTTCTTGTGCCTGAACAGTTCTACGTACACATATCGGGTATATAAACGTATGTGCCAAGACAACACACGTTTCTATGTAAATGTTACTGATGATTTTTCTCTTCCGAACGTCGTAATAAGACTTAATTTTCTTTTCCATTTGTGTTTTATTACAAGTTTCCTTTGTTACAGAAACCGACGAAATGGGACCATAGTAGTTATACGTGTATTATACGTACACATACTAACGATCTTTAATAAACAAAGCAATCAATTAATAATTAGATAATAGGTAGTCACTACGTTGACGCAGAATAGTTTTATAGATACATAATATATTCAGAATATTACCAACGTACATTCAGTTTACACTCGTATAATAACTGTATTGTTTTTAATTTACTTTAATAACTATCCAGATTATTCGTCAATTAGAGTTGTAATATGTCACATGTTATGCGAGAAGTACCTAATTGAGAAACGATATTAACAATTGAGAACTACATATATTGTGTGAGCAAAAATTTATTTTGTTCTATTTATAGAGTAAGCCGATATTTATTCTTTCACACAAATATAATTTTAGTGAAGGTCTTTATGTTCCCCTACGGTTTTTTTCTACGAAAGCGTCAACCTACGCCGTGGGCGTCCTCGCCATTTTATTGAATGTCTGACAGGTATCCAACCGTGATATTTAGATATTTATCAAAATAAAATAGCGTTCGCTGAATATAATAAACTATTTTTATGAAGGTAGGAAGCTTTTGAAAATGAATTAATTTGCAGAATGTTCGGGAAAAGTCAATCGAAGCCACTTACGCGTCCCGTCTAGTACGCTCATCCCAGAACTTGTCCCAGAAGGTAGATCTGTTTTTGATGCGGAGAACGCTGGTGCTGAGCGTGCGAGGCAGCGTGCCCGCGGCCGTACTGCTCGCCACGCCGGTAGCCATGCTGTGCTCGGATGCTGAGCTTTTCGCTATAAATGTGCTTCCGCCACTCGCCCCCAGCCTTTCCGATTGAGATTCCGAACGCTGCATCATGATTCTATACTCCACTTAACACTCACTACATTTCACAAGTCCATTTGATATATCTCTCTTGATGGAGTTACTGCATGGCTACAACCGACGTAATGTTTTCGTATTTCTGCTTCATTCAATAACGGCTTTCACTTTGACCCTTGTAGTACGTTATGCTTGATGTAATACGATGTAAGTGAAACAAATCATTTATTTTATCATATCAGTTCCAGATAGGCAGTGTTGTTCTGTTTCATCCGGGAGTCCTTATCGACAACAGTACGGCTTGTATATCGCAACAAAAAACTATGTCACAACTATATTATTAGCAATTAATGCGATAACAAATAATTTTTTAGTGCTTATTTCATCTATTAGACCATGTATAGGCAATATTATTGGCACTAAATATTTGAAATGTAGTTTATCTGTACTAAAGCCGTGCATGCATCGGAACTAGGGTCGACCTGTCAGACCAGTGAGCGGCCTCGACGTCGTCCAATCGTCAGTATGTACACACCCAGCATTCAATAATGAGCACGTTTTATTTGATACGTATGTATGCTGCGTCCGACCACTTCGCGATAAATGAAAGCACGTGCGATTCTTCCCTGCGAACTGGCTCGACACTGAACGATTACATTTTCAGTGGTTTTCGGGTGGGTTTTAATGTGTGAGAGCGAGTGGAGCGCGGTACGTGTGGCATGGGGAGTAGCGTACCGACGGCGCGCCGCGCGGACTGTCAATGGAGGCGGCGTGCGCGAGGTGCGTCGGGCGTCCCGCTCGTGCGCCCGGCCGCCTCCGACCGCGCGCGACGCAAGCCGAGGTTAAATTTGGCGCTAATGGAAACTGGCGGCGGCGGTGGGCGCCGGTAATCAATGTTCGACTTGAAAATCGAGGGCCACTGAAGCATTATCAACGCCAAGGAGAATTCAGCTGCTCAACGCACGGTCATTATCACAGGCGAATACTAGATTGAATTCACATGGAGCTCTTACACCTGAGTGCAGTGGCACATACAGCTGGTAGAGCGGTGAAAAAAACGAGTTCACTGGTTGCATTATTTACTTTTCCGTGTCCTTCATAGTTCTATCGAAAACTAAAGCAATTATGTTTTTGCTTCATTAATTTTTATATTTTATCATAATTTAATTTAAAAGGT
Organism: Parelbella ahira ahira; assembly: GCA_018244795.1. Lineage (NCBI taxonomy): Eukaryota > Metazoa > Arthropoda > Insecta > Lepidoptera > Hesperiidae > Parelbella > Parelbella ahira. The sequence continues at coordinate 15,212 of DWME01001491.1, forward strand.
GTTTTTTGAGAGTTAAGGATCTAAGAAAAATATTATAAAATATTTTACTGTGACAAATAAAATATATTTAGTACCTACCGGGGAAAACTTCTGACGGTATTATATACTATACCTACATTGATACCTGTTAAAAGTAAAATGCCTATAAGTAATGACCTAATTTGTGTTACAAGGCTAAAAAACAATAAAGTAAAATGAAATCAAAGATATTTTAACTACGTACATTATAAAATCCCACCTACCTGTCACGAAGACTTAAATGTAAAAGGTAGATAGATACACAGAAGTGCTGGATAAATACAACAAACATGCTCAGTCATGCACAAAAAAGGGCGGATACAGGATAAGCAAAAAGAGTTAGAACAAGAACGGCAAGAGTGATAAAAAGTTGACATGCGAATTAATATGCGCAGTAATACATACGCTCTGTCCAGTTGCGCCGCCTCAGCCTCCTTGAATCTGTAAGCAATTAAAAAATATGGAAAGAAAGATAGAACGTCGACTTAGAGACACATACTACGGTTGTTAGGTCACCGAAGCGGTACGAGTTAAAGTTGAGGAATGCAGGGCTTCACACCGAGAAACTTTGTGCAAGAGTTCTGTGTTGGCATTTGGCAGGCTCTGTTGTGGTGGTGGTAATAGCATGAAGGTACAACAACACTACCAGACTCTACCTTCAATTTGAAATCGATGCAATCGTAAACACTATACATATGAATCACATTTACACTCGTAAATATACAGAGAGATTAATGAATGATAAATAAATATACTTGTCAATACAAATTAAACAGGTATGGCCCGGCTCCATTTAAATTTAGATCAGGTTACATTGGAATTCATTAGTACCCAATCTTGAAGATCGATTACAAATTAAGTACAGAAATAATTTAAACAGTCGTGGGGATTTTCAGTTGCGTGCGAAAGTAAAGAAAGATTTTGAAGATTTCTATGTGAAAATTTTCACCTCGTAAATTCAGTTACTAATATTACGGTTGCATCGAAGTAAACTATTATACATTGAATAAGAGACTTGGAACAGACGGCACATTATGGGGTACACTTCACTGTATGGATTTCCAAATTTAACACAAATGCATGCTATCACCAGTACATGTAGGCTGTTTGTGAGTAAGCTGGCTACTCAAATGTTAGTTGACACAACATATAAATATATGAACTTGTACAGTAATTACATAGCTTACTTGCTTCCTGAGTCCAAAAATGAGTGTCTTGAGTTAAGGCACAATGGCAATAGCGGAAGGTACTGTTGAATATTTTCTGAATAATGTCTGTATAAAATGTAAAAGGTGCCAAATGTTTGCTGTCGATAGCGAAGGGCTATAAAACGTGATAGAAAAAGATTATAGTTATTGATTGAAAATTAATTTATGCTCAAATACGTTCGATTTCAAAACGATCGCTTTATTTTATAACTGTTTACATCAACTCATTGAGATACACAATACTACGCCGAGTAATGAAATTTCGAATAATATCTAAATCGTTTCTTTAATTTGAACAAAAGACGCCAAGTAAAACAGAATTTCAACGTCCCACGCGACGTAAATTGAAGGTCTGATATTAGATATTAAAGCGGGCGTATTTCGTTTAGGTAGAAAATAACAACAATTAATCCAATTAAGTGACGCAAGGGTATTAGGAGAAAATAAATAAACGAGAGATTGGATATGATGAGACGAAAATACTTATCTTGTACCTACTGAAATACAGTTTTAGCCACTATTCTTAGTTCGAGCGAATAATCAACGGCCAATGTTAAACTTTGAAAATGATTATTTATTTTAATGAATAACTCTTAATATAGATTTATCTTCATAAATACAAGTTTAATTTTCAACATTTAATGGATAAAGAGTTAAAATATATTAAAAGCAATTAATTTAGGGAGAGACTCCCTTTTGTCCTTGCGTCCTTTTGTTGCCTCTAAAGTACAATAACACTTCTTTAACATACGAGTATTGTATATTCATTTAACTTCTCACTTGCGACACGTCGATGGTAACAAAAGTCCTTTAGTTCGTCTCGTTATAACTTTCAATCGAACTAATTTTGGGTGAAACGGGAGGCTTTGAGACTCACCGTTAATTTACTAAGAATATAGTTACGAGTATTTGATACCCAAGTTGATTGAATTAATTGAATTAATATCTTCTACGTGTTTATTGACCTTGAATCTTAGAACGGTTCGATGTTGAACAAAGTACATGTTTTCTCTATAGCAACTATGTGATTAATAATTCGCAAATTTTGTCTTCAAAAGTATATTTTAATTGGTATCGTTCGTTGTAAGCCATCCTGTGCCGTGAGACTTATTATGAAACCAAGGACTATTTAAATGGCAAGAAGGCCTGGAACTGAATTTACTCTAATAGGTTGCTTCTAGTACAATTATGTAAAAGTATAATTAGATTAAACTGATGTTGTAAGCTGTTGGTAGCGGACTGATATTGACACACGATAGCTGTCACGTGTGTTCTCTAGAGTGACAAAGCTGTACAGCAATGTTAATAACTTGTATAACTGTTTCTTTTTTAAAAGAGTGCCGGGAGTATTTTTCCGCCGGCGTTTTTCTTCCGGTCTACATGAGCCTAAAAGAGGCGTTCAAAGTCGATGAATATATAAGTAATTGCACTGTTGGATAAGATATGTTATGACGTTCATTAAGTGTATTTATATACCTTATAATGAATAAAAACTTTTGAATTTGAATAGTCAAGTAGTATTTTAGAACTTGTATACATCTTAAGTGAAATGTATCTAAAGGATGTATAATGTATCTAAAGGAGTCTTACAACATTTAACGTCGTTCGCCGAAATAAAAATGTTTAAATGTACTTTATTAGAGTCCTCCAAAGAACTGAAAGTACTTGAAAGTTAAGCCCTAGCGGCCACTTATCGGTTGTTCTTACTCATCGGGAAAGACCTATAACGACAGCTTTTATATGTTCTTGAAAAACATGTCTTAAAACAATAAATTTAAGATTTTTCAAAAATTATTTTAAAAGCTAAAATTTTCTACTTTAGACAGGAGAAAAATTATTCATGATGACCTTAAAAGCTTAAAACAACTATTTTTGTAGTCCCAAACTATCCGTACGAAATTTTATTAGGTATGAAGAATGACTAGTCATCCGTACTTATTTCTGTTTTTTAAGTTGCAATTCAATTTTATCGGTTTGTTGACTGCCTCAAGTGGAATCATGGGTTTATTGGCATTGCAAATAGTCTGGACATCAGGGTGTTCAACGCAGAATAAATATTTCAAAAAAAATATAGCATTTTTAGATAATAAAGGAATTTTGTCCTATGCACTGCAACAACGCAGAAATTTTATAGTTCTGTCATAATATTACGTCCATAGGGTAAAATTTCAAAAGTGCATAATAGGTACTAATAACTCTGAGAAATAAATAATGTTATATGACTAACAACATAGTTTTTCTATAACATCCACCTCGTGAAACAGTTTATATTTAATACCGCCCACGTACCGCAGAATAACTTCGTTTATAAAATGTTATTTTAAATTTAATATTAGCTGCACCGTTACACTTAAAAGCCTCTTTGCTTCGTCGGTTAATTGAGTGTAGGCAGCTCGTGGAGTGCAGAACCTACAATATTCCTGTATACCAGCGACAAAATGTTACTTTGAATAACGTTTTTATATTACCTACATTTTTAACTTTTTGGAAGGAAAGTAAAGACTACGATATTTTATAATAACAAAAAAAAACAGAAAAGGTTCAGAAATGTTCGAAAATCAATTTTAACTTGAAATTTTTATCATCTCTTTTTCATTCTAAGAATTTGACTTACCTACCTACAGAAAAATGAAAGTCCATTTGCTATTAGTTTAAACTCCTAAGAAAATAATCAAAACGTCCCGTGAAATTAAAAAATCACGTAAGAAGATATCGTTTAACGACCATTAAATAATTAAGCGTAACACCGTCCCTAAGCTGTAAGAATAAAATTGTTTACAAACTAAAACTCCAATTTACAGTTTCTAATTAGTTTCAAGTTGGATTGTATTCAATCAAAATAATTATAAGTTACACGTCCAATGCACAATGAGCCAATTTATTAAATATATCATAGTAACACTTTAAATTTTCACATCGTAATTTAGTACGTTTTATAAAAAAATTGAAGTACGTGTCCAAATTATTCATGTCTATAAAATTTATAGACGATTATGCAGAAAAGAGAAAAACCGAGGAATTTTATGAACACGAAAAGTCCATCGGATGGTCTAAGGCTTTATTGCTCCTAAAAAAAGGGACCCATATTGTTGCCATGTTTTACGATTCATGTATGACAACGGAATTTTAGAACTCTGTTTTAAATTTATTATTGAAAGCCTATCAAAATTTATAGTAACGTAAGTATATTTCTAAAAATAATGAATGATTCTGTTCAATGATTTATTAAATAATGATTTATATCTTATATTGAAATATGTCGCTTGGTTGTTAAACGTGTACTTATTATTATTCCTATATTAAGGATGTATTAAATTGAACGTATTTTGGTGTATAATTGTAAGGTGTATAAATATAATCAATGTAATATTAATAAAATACGGCTTCATATTTTCAATAAACTTTGATTTGTTTACGGTCGAATACTCAAAATGTAGAATCGTATAGTACAAATAGTTGCCATATAAAAGTTACAACCTATATATTGGGCAAAAAAATCTAAAAATGAACCTCACAGTGGAAACGAAAATCGGCAAAGAAGTTTTCCAAAATGTTCGTACAACTCTTTTTTTATTTCCGTTCTCTCGTATATCATGATATATGGCCACGTTGTAAACCTTTATAGGACCTATCAAATAAATCATTGGTTATGCGGAGGTTTTTCTAAATGTCCCACCACCCTCTTCAAATTGCGATTTTGATTTGATTACTTCATTTTTTTATGTGTGTATTTTTATCTAACTGAATTTAACTTTTAAATAAAAACCAATTAAAAATATGATAATTTTCTAGAAAATATGATGTGAAAATTATATTTAAAATACAATTAATTTTTAGTATTTTTACATGCATCATCATCATAAGCAACCCTCTGATCGTTCTACATTTGTCCATGGGTCTTTTCCAAGAATAGAACGGGTTTGCCAACCACAACTTGGCCAATGTGGCAAACTATAGCCCTAACCCTTCTAATTATATCCATATTTATGCAATTATATTTTTCTTTATCGAATTTTGAATAACTGTGTCCATAAGTAATAATAATAAACAAACAAAAATAATAACCAATGATGAATTAATAATAATGAAGTTTTATTTTAAATTTTATTTAATTAATTATGCATGAGATATGAAAATAGACAATGAAAATTGATAGCTCCACCCACATAATCACCCATTGTTTCTTTTTTCCCAATCGCATATATTCGTAAGTTCTTTTATGCAAGCTTGTAAATTACTGTTGTGCTATTGGAATTGCTTTAAGAAACAGAGAAACAGAAGAGAGAAAGACAGAGTCAGGGAAAGAAATAATATCCGTCCGTGTCACCAATCAGTACTGTCAAACTTCTTTATCACAGATTATTGCTACAGGAATTTATCAAGAGTTCAATATCATTTGAGTATTCGACCGTGTAATGAATAGTAAAACATTGACTTCTTTAACTTAAATTTAACATTCTTAAAAATTACTATTTGCAATTATATACAAGTTATAAATTATTATACAATATGTGTCATGAAAAAGTCACTCGGTCACTTTACGATATAATAATTATGTTTGCATATCACTGGTGATGGGCGTAGTGACAAATTATTATATGCCTTGTCAAAAATAATGTATGAATGATTCGTCAGTGGAAACGTGTGATAGCGGCTACGTAAAAATTGATTAAGTATATTAATATTTAATCTGATACATTTTTTCCTTATCTTCCTTTCCTTAATCTATCTTGTAATTTAAAAATCACTATGATTTAATTTGAATTACTTTAAGATTATCCAAATTAATGATTATATCAGCTTCAAATTTCAAAAATTCCATTAGTAAGAAAATGACTATTTTAGTTGAGGATATGATGAATTAACTAAATCAAGTAAATATTAGTAGTACTATCTTCATGACACATATTATTGCTTACGTCTACAACCAGTACTTACCTCTCGCTGGCAATAGAGCTGTTGCGGGACATGGATTTGGGCGACATTTCGAAGTCGGAATCGGAGCGGTAGAGGAAAGATTCGCGGCGTTGCGGCATGGCCTGCAGCACCAGCGCCGCCGACGGCGAGCCGCCTTCGAGCGGGGAGCGTGCGCCGCCCGCCCCGCCGCCCGCGGCACCGCCATTCTCCACATCGAAGCTGAAATTAATAATCCAATTAAAATACAATCTTCTATTTTAGGATGTCATATGAATATTTTATACGAGACTCTATATTCTGTGGGTAACTTTTAGAATTATCATAAAATCAGTAAATTTCATAGCTCATACTATATTGCCACACGCAACGTTATGTCTTTTTTTTGCTATAAATCATACTTGCTTACAACCTACCTATATAATTTTGTCATATTCTATAACGAGATACATAAAATCAACGTTCCGTGCCAATTATTTCGACATAATTACCGATGATTTGAAGGTATTACGTTTATATCAATTTTTATTTACGTGCAGAGTACCATGCGATAACAAGTTGATAACAATATCCGTTAATGTAATGCCTAGACAAGTAATTGAAATAGATAAATTGGATTAATTAATCAATTACCCGTCTTTGCAAAGGTTTTTCATTTCAATTACCTAGTTAATCATTAATTATAACATGTTTGTAAATCGCTTCTATAAAAAGAAAATGGCCGCTATAATGTTTAACAATCATAAGATGTATGTAACCAGAGACATCTAGAGGATAATTTTAAAACGTATGACGTTTAAAGAACGTGTCTCCAAAGCTTGGTAGTTCGGAACGCCGCCACTAGAGGGCTCTTAAACGAAGTTTCTACTTCTGTACTACTGAGAACAAATTACAGTTGCAAATTAAGTCTTATTTTATTTAGCTAAATACCCTGATACCGCTTTTTTAATTTTTAAACATATCATAAAAAAATAAATATATATGAAAATTTTCACTCATTAGTTGCTACCTAATACTAAAAAGAAGTATTTAAACGTTTTTGATAATATATTTCACATAAATACAACAAACATTACCCAAAATTTACGGCCGCGTATGAATTTGTGGTTCATTTAATTGTATTTGACATAAAAAAAAATTATTTTGAGGAAAATTATTGAAATTGTATAGTAGGTAGGTACCTACTGACGGATAAATGGCTTCATTCGAAAGCCATTTATCCGTCAAATTCGGAAACATTCCGAAATCCCAACGTCTTTAAACAGTTTTATTCATTAGCTTCTAATGTACTAAGGGATGATAATTGTATATTATTTTTTAATTCAAAATATCTTTTTTAATACTTATTATGGATTGAAATAAAAAAGGTATGCGCTAAATGCTATGGTTAACACCTAACAACACCCTTGATAATTTAATTGACGTTACAATTAAATGATAAAAAAATAGATATAAAATGATAATAACATGTATAAAATATATGATAAAATAACCAAGAAGACAAATCTTTATCATATGTTATTTATTAATACTATATCGTCACACTAGGTCCTTTACGGGGGCTTTTGCTGTTTATCATATAATAATTTGATAAGCTGTAGCCGCATATTCAAATTGGAAATTTAAGTAAAGTAATCAGCCAAAGTAATATTACGAAATGGGGCGACCCGTCACGACGTTCAAGGGAAAACATATCTTTTCGTCGCCGCGAGTTACGCATACCGTTACAAATACATCCGTATTTTACCACAAGTATAAATGAACTATATTGGCACTCGGTGTTCTCTGCTTTTTATTTGAGGGACCTGAAGAAATGGTGTAATAATAAAATCTAAAAATAAATGAATGATTAAGATATTTAATGTACAACAGTTAGAAAAATTCGTGTCAGGACGGAGAAAGAATACATCCTCCGACTCCATGCCGAGATGATAGGAGCTACTAAGCCCGGCGCTAACAGATCGCGGCAGGGCGCGGTTACATACCATGCGGTCCGTAATAGGCACCAACCTGGACAGAGCTAGGAGCTACGCTATGTGGTCTCTATCTGGCATGTCTAGCGTGGGCATTATGGGCAAAAACCAATTCGTGGAGGTCTATAGCCAGCAGAGAACTTGCACTTCAACGTTATGGGATTTGAATCCCTGGTACGGATATAACATTTTAAAAAGTTATTGGTGTTTTTAAAATGAAATATCATTCGTTATAACATCATGAAAAAACCTTCACGCCGTAATGTTCTCCACACAATGTCCTCTAAAACGTGTGAAGTCAACCGGTTTCGGTGATAGACTATGACCTTTACTATTTATATACGAGTATTTACAGGTGATCCGTATCCTATTGTGAAACAATATACAGGTGATGAGATCGCTATGTGCAAGGTGATGAGACCGCTATATATGTATGTACCTACATAGAGTAACTTTTTCAATTTAAAGTCAATTTTAATATAAATAGTTCTATTGCTTAGTTAGAAGTAGTTTATTGCGTTACATCTTTTCTTCGGATATTTTTCCTTCATTTGACTAGACTAAACTTTTATCTCCTACTTATACAAACTTAATGTACTGTACTTAATGCAGTGTACAATGTTAAAGTAAGTTTTTATTTACAGGAGTTGCGACATTTCTTTCCAATACTTCTTATGCTTGTTAAGTAAAGTTGATCGTAAGTATTAGAAACTTATAGCACACTGCAATGATTTATTTACGATAAAAAGTTATGACTTATTAACAAAAATATAAGATACCTAAACCACGTGTCATGGTTAAGAGTTTTTTAACTTATTTATGAAAACTAAAAACAGGATATGATCCTTTTAAGCAACTGTTCAGTACAGGTAAATTAAGATTATATGTACACGCACGCGGGTTTAGAGACTTCTGATATCCCCAACAGACAGTATCTGGACCTATTTGGTCAAGATATGAGTCTTGGTTTTCCTTGGCATATGCATACATCAATATTCGCACTGTGCCTATTTCTTCATTGTTTCATCTGTCATTCTTTGAGTTATTTATTTTTATAAAATTCTTTAATAAAAGCACATACATATGTATGTATATGTACATAAGGAAAATATTAGTCTGTTGGAAATGGTACGGCAGGTTACTTACGAGTTGTCCTTGTAGCTCGGGATCAGAATAAGAGCTACGGTATCTCCTGCCTGTCGTAAGAGGCGACTAAAAGGAGGTTTCCGGGGTTGCGAACGGCTAGAGTGGGAGCTCGAACCGTT
>DWME01001492.1:0-24586 GCA_018244795.1 Parelbella ahira ahira
GCTCACCATCTGTCATGGGACTTAAACGTAACGTGGTGAAACATGGGAGTGTACCTACTACAATTCTCTGCCTACCACTTCGGGGAATACAGGCGTGATGTTACGATGTTACTTGCACAGATATCTCGCAGACAGACAATATTTGCACGATCATCGAGCAAATATTTGTATTGAGCGGGAATTGAACCAATCATCGCAATCACACGTCTGTACGAACGCTACTAGTGAGTGCAGTCAACATATTGGTATGCTAGGAAGTTATATAGAAAAATATCTATTTTACTAGTCAATATTTATTTCACTCGCCAATATGTTAATAATTTCAACACGTCTTATAACATTGCGTAGCACTATATATGTTAATATTATACGCATAAGGACCAAAATGGTATAGCTGTCTAGCTACTGGCAACATGCCAAAGGCTATATTTTCACAATTGTTTACGCTAACAATTTGAATCTATCACAATTGAATATTTAGACCCTGTTGAGACATGTTCTTGTGATTTATTTGCAAAAATATCTAGAAGAGACATAAAAATGTCGATGCGTTCATGTATGTATGTGTTCTAGGTTTGATTCCCGACCGAATTGCCATTTGATACGGAATTTGACTTAATTTGATATTTTCTAAAAGTGTTTCGCAATCTTCTCTCTATTTTGTTCCAACCGTGGTATCCAGGACTTAACCGTCAGCATAATAAACATAATTAGAATAGATATTTGTTAGAAGCGTATTGAATATGACGAACTTATAATTAAGATTACGTTAGATGTCCGACCAAAACTCGATTTACAGACGAGAACTCTCTAGTTTAACCCGAAACCGAACCTTCAGTTGGACACTGGTTGCAATTCTCACCTGGAGTGCTCTATAAACGTTTTTTTCCTCCAAACCACATAGAATTGCATCGGATTTGTCACGTTTTGAAAAGCCACAACAAAGGCCTCGGCTAGTACATTCATCACGGCTAACGATATCTCTAGCTGGTAGATATAACGAGCGCTTCAAGCTCTACGATGACAGCTCCACCCACCCTGGCGGACTTTTCGCATGCATTACGACCCTATTTCATACACAGAAAGTTGTTCAGGAACACGACCGGCTTTGTTATTCTCGATATACGTATTAACACGGAATTTAGAATATTTTTCTTTCTTATTTGTATCTTGAACTCCAGGTCTGAAGAGAAATAGTGCCACATATGTATACGTAAATTTTGTTGCTTTTCTACTATGTTATTTTGAATGTACGGTTGGTTTTTTCCAGTCAAATTTGTTTTTTTCATTGATAATAATTTATATTCCACTGATATTATAAGATCTACTGATATTCGAAGAACTAACGACAATGATGATAATGGATTTGAATAACATGTCTGTCCTTTACTAATAATTGGAGACATTTAAAAAAGGAACATCGAATGACGCCAACGATCTAGGTCTAAACTTAACAGAAGTTCTGAACACAAACACGTGCCCATCTTGAAAGCAATGGATACGTGCACACACGCATGTATACACACACATACACACATGCACACACAATCATTTTAAGCGCTCACATAATCCAAAACTACCAGCGTTCCTAGTAAGCGTTATCACCCACCCGCCGCTATAGATCGCCGCCGACTTAGACGAATAGCGCCTGAAGGATCGGCTAAAAACATTTCCTATACGCGTCAAAAGGCCTTATTAACCTCAGTGATAGAGGCTTCAACCTGTAATCTGCATGAAGCGCCGAGCCACACGGAACCGCATCGCAAATTTACATTCATGGAAACCTCCGATACGGTGCCGGGGTTATCTGGTGGCCCCTTTACGACGTAAAGAATAGCCCTCTCGTTCCAACGGTGCCTCGTTTCAAGATACGGCGCTTCGCGCTTCACCGACAACGGCCTCAGTCTATTCTGTATTAGAAATGCTTTATATTATTATGTCTTTATCTCTCGCGCTTCCGCGTCTCGACATGGATAGTGTCGGGCCGCTGAGGAGCTAAAGGTTGATGTCGACTTGATTAGACCGGGTACCGTTTATCGGGTGGTTCCCGTTGATTCAGTTCGCCACGGCCGTCCCGGTGTCGCCGGCTGATTAGACATCGCTGATACTGAACAATGGCGTGGAGAATACCGCATCGCACCAAGACGGGGAATGAGCACCTCGCTCACTAAAGCGGCCAAGCTGACAGTGCGATATTAATTTTATCATTTCGACGATCGCGCCACCACCGGATGAAGTGTGCGATTATTTCACCTATGCCACAGCTGTGACACGGTAAAATTGTATTTATCCTTTGTGTCCAACGCGTCAATGTAACGGTGGGACGTGTCGGTGTAAACAGAAACCGCATAAACGCTATTCATACACGACCGTAAACAATTTATATACAAAATCCCGACCTAAAGACTGAACGGTAAATAAATTTAATTTTACACGGCATCGTTAGGCCGCGACAGATTGCATATTCATGTAGCCTTCAGCCGCACGCTCAATCGACCAGCGACATTATTGTCGCCGTTCCGCGTTCGACGCCGGCGCGAGGAGAACACGTGATCTCGCTTTCGAACGTTCATAAAAAAAAACACATACACACTAACATTTGAATTTTAAATCTCGCCTCTGTTATAATAGATAGTTTTACGAGCATTTTATTTGTCTGTAAACGGTGTTAAATTTAATGCGTCTCTGTCGTTTGTAGCGACTTCGTTATATCACTGTGGCTATTAAAGAAATAGTGGAATTGTGTTCAGCATATACGTTTTATGGGAAATGCTTGGAACTATTGCTATTATAGTTATAGAGTTGAGCAAGATCTATAGGTCTATAGGTCGAGATTAGATCTTGTCTATCTTTATTTGAGATCTTCCGATATCATCTTGCACGATTTCGAAATGTACTTGGATTAATGGCATACTAGTGGCAAACGGGTATTAAATCCCTCAAATAATAAAACTGTTACATTTAATATAAAAATATTTTTAGGGCTTGTGAAGCCTGTCAATCCACACATGGCCAGCGTGGCTGTTTATGCCTGCAACGCTATCATTCTGAGAGTAGACCGCGTCCGACATTGTAAATATATAAATGAAAAAAAAAGCGTCGCTACATCCACGGAACATTTATGGGCTCAAACAGGAAAATATGCTCAGATTTTCATGTACAAGTACGCACCTATTACAATGTACAAGCCCAAATCGAAACTAAAAGAATAGAACATTTGAAAATTTAGAATTCAAAATTTTCAAAAATAATGACGGTTACAAATAAGTCCTTCGGGGGTTGAATATGAAGAGCTTAGTTGCGTACTATTGGAGAGGCCTATGTCCAGCAGGAGACGATGACGATCTGATGTTGTTAGTGATTACGACGAATTAGTCTCTATAAATAATAGAGTAACACATTACAAGAACGGTTATATTTACCGACCGCGCTAAAACATATTGAATCACGTTCCCAGATATTTCAAATCTATGTATATCAATTAAGTATCTACTGAAATAAAAAAACACAAAACGAATTCTACTTGTAAGCCAATACATTTATGACTCCTGACACGTGACAAATATTCAGAGACGACAATGTATGTTACTAGGCTGTATCAAAATAAAATGTACAAATTATACGATACAATACGTAACGCTTTAGTGTATACCACATAACAGACAATGCAGTGTAGAGCATTAAAAATAGGGTAGGAACAAATGTGATCTTATCACTAAAAGAGCGATCTCTTTCAGACAACCTTTACTGGAAGGAGCTTATTTAAAAGAAAAAAAAATAAAGAAAGTCGAATAAATCACGTATCTACGTAAGCGATGTATGACATTTGTAACAATAAACGACAATTACTGAGAACACTGGTGGAGATCGCGAACGCACATAGGACAATGGAACACGATCAGCAGGGACAAAGAACAAAAGATCATGTCTCTGCATTTACAGTGTCATTCGATACAGTCCTGCTATTATGACTTGATGGAGTTCCCGATAATGATAAAAGCATATATTATACATAAATAAGTTTCTATGACCTACGGCTTCATTACATGAATCAATAATGTGTATCGATTGTTTTCCTTTAGTAAGAAAACATACGTATCTATACATTTCTATATAACAATGTATTCAAGAGAGATGAGGATTGAGGATTACAGGCACAGAGTTTCTTGCGTACTATATTGTTCTTGCCTACCCCTAAGCGCCTGGACGTGATGATATTAGTGAGCCAACGTGTCATATAGAAACTGAAATGTTTTTCTTCGCCGTTATATGTCATTTTAAGACACAGTAAGTTACGCAGTGAGAGTCGCGTGCCGGGGAATTGAACAGGCAGATAGATAAAGTGGAGAACCTAAAATAATTTAGAGAAAGCGGGACAAAACACTGTTAACAGATTTTAAGTGTGATTGGTTTTACTAAGTGCTTTGCACCAACATTAAACCTTAAGGTGAGTCCAGATAAAACTGTTATAAACAGCCGTGTCATAAAACTTTGGTTGTAACACGTTCACTTTGTTTAACAATGTTTTATGATATTGTAACATAAAATAAAAAAAAAACAACTGCGTAAACGATGAGTTCTAGTTTACCTACAGTGATTGTTCATGATATTATTTATGCATGTAATATGTTTTGACATATAATTTAGTTCCCACCAATAAAATATGACAAATAACTTTGTTTAATAATATGATTTTTTTTTACATAATCTGGAGTCACCTTCGCAACCTCGCTGCAATCGGTGGGAGCTCATGATGAAGGACCTCGTACATGACCGGAATTAGTCGCGCCAACCCGAAAAACGTACGTGAGTTACACCGGTACATATATAATCACGTGTATGTGTAAATGTATAAACTAGACTGTTAATAGTAAAATCTGGAGTCACCCTTAAAATAATCATTGCATATTATGATTGTAATAAAAGCTTTAATAATAAAATGTGGGTAGATATAAATTACTATTGACGTTCAAAATAGGATCGATAGACAATACGTTATTTTAATAAAATTTCCAAATAAACACCGCGGGATATTCTTTATGTTCTTCAGTTGAACAATACTCTCTAAAACAAATTTGAGCAACTCTAACATCATTTTAATACGATTGAAATTGCTTTGTATAAATAGTTGTGAAAAACAAGCAATCAGTGTATTACTGTCTTATTGTAAGTCAAAGGTCAAACCGATATGTGTTTTAAAACGAAGACTTAAATGTATGCAAATGTCATTCAAGTGTCCTTTCGACTTTCACCTGATGGCAACGCGGGAGTATCGAACGGATCTGGGTACGGTATCTAGTTCTCCAGCCGCGATCAAAAATCGATCGTAAATCATTCGGTTATTAATTTTGAAAACTATTCAAATGATCATGTCAAAGAGTATTCCTCTATATATGTCTACTCTATACTGCTGTTTGCCCATAGAGTACCAACTACGCAGAGGGCGGAATGCTCGTGTTAGTTTTTTTACGCTACTTTGCAACCTAAACTAACTTAACTTATACAATGGAAAATCTTACGCGTGCGCGTGCAATATCAATAAAAAGCGTTACAAACATATCTTTTCATGCACGGAAATATAAGGAGAGATATAATTGAGACTACAACATTATGGAGTATTTATTTCAGTATGCGAAAGTTACATCGATTAAGATGACCGCTTATTACCATGAGCTATAAATCTTGAACAGAACTAGGGTAAAAAGTAAAATGCAGTCAACAAGATTACAGGTTCGTGAGTTGGCTTTAAGCCGATAATTCTGCGCAAGAGTTCAATTAAAGATGTATTTATCGCATGTATGTCTCAATTAGTGTTAGGCACGCACCTCATTAGTAAAGGCAAGCGATAAAATATATCATAGTTTAAGGCCAAAGATTTCTTCTTATAGTGATAGAATATATTAAGAAAGAAAATGTAATGTCATTACAAAAAAATTTTTAATCATCAATCCCCTTTATCAGCCATAGTCTGATACGCGAACTCAATGTCGTTTGACAGACTTCGCACACCTTATAATATTAACATGTGCAATTCTAAGTTATGTAGGTTAGAAAAGCTCCTAAGTTGATAAGTTTGTGGAAGCATATGAAATCGAGATCCTAAGAGTAAAAGGTTGACATTTATATCATCTAGCTGTAACTACCGTTTTTTTCTACCTCATAAACAAATCCTGCCTTAAGTTTAAAGTAGTGACTGCCTGGTTGGTGGAGTGGTTGCTGAACTAGAGGTCCGGAGTGCGATTCCCTGGTCTGGTACTATTGGGCTTTTCTAACTGGAAATTCTTGTTTCTGTTCATTAATAACTAAATCGTCTGTAATGATGGATTCGCCGGGTTTGAAGCAAGTGCTTTACGAATACTGCCAATTGCATTGTATCGCAAAATTACAAGGCGGCTCTGATTTATGCGACATAATGAGATTATTGAAGGGGTGTCTTTTACGATTTACCCAGATCGATGGGTTTTATTTAACACTGTATTTATGAACAGAACGAGTACTCCCAATTAATCATTCACACTGGTGGTTGTACTCTTTATAAAATAACGAGCAAATGACCAAGATCTCATTGTAGCAGAAACCTAAGTATTTCCTCTCAATACTAGAAGTTCGAAAAAAAAAATCTAAAAGAATATATAAAAATTATAAACGAATCAACAAATAGCAGGTGTCCTTCCATCAATACGTAGATACGCGGCCGTCTCTACATTACGACTCTACAATGCAATAGTGAGATACAAGTGATTGTTTATGATAGTATTGCGAGCGCGTCGCTACCAGCGCCGTAAGCGCGAGATAGAGTTCCGCCCGTAACAGCGACCTAATGGTGATCCTTGAGTTAAGTGCCTTGATAGCGACACGAAGGAGATGTACCTAGCTCTACAGTATTATAAGGTAGAGTAAGTACATTGTAGAGCGTAAATGGGAAGTGGATTGAACATGGCTGATGGAAATTGCTTTATATACTATTCGCCGGTGGAATGCCGCTCTCATTGAATTAATTTGTCTGGTAGGTACATATTTTTCAACGTACTCCATACGCCCAATAATGGTCACGCCACATTCCTCCGTTGCGCATAAACACCTCCACAGACAATGCGTGGGCGGAGCTGATCGGTTTCATATTAAAATTGTTATGTAACGATTATTATACTATCGATAATTGAGTTATGTGTATCGATAATGGTTTCGGAGAAAAACAATCTTCATCATAATTGCTAATTAGATGTCTTATTTATCTACATTACGATGTTGGATTATAATGAGGTATCATATTAGATTAGTAGATTAACATGTTGTTGTCACGATATTAGTAGTGAGTTTTGTCAATAAAAATGTTTTAGTCTATTAAAAGTTGTTCAAAGTATGAAGAAAAGAAGTAAGTAGGATCTGTGAGTATATATTTGCCGCTCAATGCTCTCTGCCTACCCTGAAAAGGGACCTGGCATTAGAATTCAATAATGTAGTATGAAAAGAACTGAAGCAAAAAGTGGTTACCTTGACAAAAGCCAATTTCATGCTATCAGACGAAAATATCAATTCCCCAGTACACCGCTCATGTGTCAAACATCTACAGGTGAGCATCGAGTGAGGGAAAGTTAGCTGACAATCAATCACATATCAATCAACAGAGAATAGAAGGAGATATCCATGTATGGAATCTTATTGCTCGCTCATGTTCATGGACCGTACTGCTTGTTTTACTAATGGCTACATACGTCTATACCTTTGACCACAGTTCCTGAAGCACTTACACGAGGAGAAACGTAATCGGACCTAGTGGCATCCCTTGAGGGATGTCTGTGTAACTGTAGAATAATGTTGATCGAAGATAATGTTGGCCATTAACTGGCTGAATAGTAACGTTGTTACAAAATGAATAAATAAATAAATAGTCTAAATAAATAAAATAAATTGTCTTCTTTTATACAGGGTATTTATTACTTTTCCTTTGCGTAGCTAATGTCACTTCATAAAAAAAAAGTTTTCCATGCTATTGCGTCTTAAAAATAGCGATTCAAATGAATATATTCCAAAACGCGGCAAGAGATGTCGCCACGTGTATCTTGAACGAAGAAACTTATTTTTAATGTCGTAAGAATACATGAGATTTTCAGGTTTTTAATATTTATTTTTATTTGTTAATAGGTATAACAGTCGTCGTCATTTAAATCAATTTAAAACCATGAGTTGAATTGTGAAGTACAGTTAATATATTATATTAACATTACAAAAATTGCGCTTAGCCCACAAAAATAGCGTACAAATACGAAATCATTATTGCAATTTTATTATTTAAATATTCTAATACAAAATGTTCTAAACGGTCCTACTATATATTTCCTCGCAATAATGAAGACTAATACAACATATAACATTCAATTGAATAAAGTTTCCTAACGGTTCCCTATAATGGGGTACTCGTAATGACACAAAGTGAAAGTCCTTGTAAATTTTACGTTATCTATTACGCTACGAACAGATAAATTTGTCCATAACAACAACAACAACAAAAATAACAAGCTGGTAAATGCTGCGGATTGTAAGTTAATAATGTTGTGATTAGGGTAAACGTACAGTGGTTGACATTGATAGAATAAGACTGACATGACAATTCATATACACGCAAGTGGGATCAATTCAAGGTTAATCATAATAAATATTAAAAACTTGGGACATCTCTACAACTGGCCATCTGATCCCAAAGTTAGCATCAATGGATTTTATATGCAGTTAAATGGTGATTGCCTCTTTGGTTGAGTGGTTGCAAGTGCGACTGCCGATCGGGAGGTCCTGGATTCAAATCCCGGGACGGGTACTATTGGATTTTTCTAATTTAGAATTTGTAGTTGTTACTCGGAGTCTGGATTTGTGCCCGGTGTACAGCAATAGGTTCACCAACTATTTCATGGGACTTAAACGTAACTGGTGAAAGGTGGGAATGAACTGCACTTCTCTGCCTACCTATCTGCTACTATGAACTTCTACTCCTATGGAAGAACAAATATGTATTATTGCACTCAGTCTTATATGTATATGTCAACATATTCTGAAAAAAAAATAATTGTACGTTTTTGAAAGGGTCAACAATTGGGCACTTCACCCTACATCCAAACATCTGTCGCCAAAACTTTCACTGGCCGTTTACAGTATTGTGCGCGTTACCGCGGCCTGTCCCGGCTGTTCTATGTTAATTTACTTAAGAAACGTGTAGGTTCCTGAATATTTACTGGCGTACGATCTATGCAAACGAACTCCATGTGAATTCCGTCAATTATTTTGCCTATGTGAAAAATACCGAAACCTGCGTGCGTGTATGAAGAAGTGATGATGTAGAAGCAGTATTTCAGGTCTGTTAGGGTAGTAGTATTCGGCATTCAGCGGTCAATTAATATACCTAGTAATAGTAATAAACAATTGTTTATAATTATAAATACACATCGGAGCATATCCACACATATATGTAAATTAAAGACATAGTAAGCTTACCGACTCAACGCTCTGACATTCACCTGTTGTACATGTTAAACTTTATGGACGAAAATATTTAACTTGACCGAATGGGGGCCCTCGTAACATAAATAAAAAAGATGACAAATAAAACTGCGTCAATAAAAATACGCTGAAGTTATCCATTAAGTTATAACTCGAACACAATTGTCGAGATATCGTCGCATGCGCACGCCGCCGCAGGACGGCCGCGTCCAGAACAATAACAATACAAATGAGTTAGGAGCTGTTGGGAGGAGATCGTAAAATGCTTTTTATTATTTTATTAATATGTAAATAACTGGACGATGATAGGACGGGTTCACGCCTCAGAACAGTATCTACTGGTAATATCCCGACGTACTACTCCACTCGTTATACAATAGTTATCATGTTCAGTGCGGTAATAAATTGTTAAGCCATTGTATGTGTATGTCGTAGATTTTTAATAGTAGTAATAATAATAATAATCGCTGCCTCACGACTTTATGCGCACGAACTGCAGTATTCATATTATGGGACGGAATACCGTTATCGGAACTGGAGACGCTGGGACTATAAAATAAACGTTAATTAGTGAACATCATAAGCTTTTAACGAAAAGTGTGTCAGATTTTGATTTACCCAATATTATTAGACGATACCCAATATTAACCAATATTATTATACGATAGGAAAAAATATTCTTCTAAATATTTAACGAAGGGAATGCGAAAATTTATAACATTTCACCGAACTGAATTTAAAAAGTGGAAAAAGACAGAAAAAAGTGAGAAAAGGCAGCGAAACAACCTTCACATATTGTCAAGGCTTGCCACCTTCGTATGTAACTAGTTACATCATTTGACTGTAGATCGTTTCGTTAATTGTCTATACATTGTGGTGATAAAGTTCAAGCGATTAACGTCTCTAGAATGTCTACATACTATACAATAGTCATTAAGTCGTAATACCAGTTCTTACTACTCAAAAGAATATGGCCTTAATGCTCTCATTCTGAGAGGAGACCCGTGTTCCATCAATGGAATGATAAAAGGGTCGGAAAGGATCGGAGTAGATAACTCAAAAGACTTAAGTTGTGACGTTTATAGAACGGTAGACGAAAATGTATGGAGAATACTAGGAATTTCGTTTTAATGGTTTTCGCTAAATTACTAATTAAAATCATATTTCACCATTGATTACTATTCCTTTGGTTTCCGACAAGACTTTGTGTGGTCCACGCCGACAGCCCATCGCGAAACGTCAGATATGAATAATTAATATTTACGGCTTATTTGACGATATTTATGGACTCCGTTAGCGTTGGATAAAACTCGAAGGTTCTAGAAGCGTCTTTTGTTCTGTATTGTCTACCCACTTAAGTGTTTTTTGTGATGGAATATATAGATACTTCAGATATATTTGCTTTTTCACTTGAACATCTTACCTTACTCATGTTATCTTTACTACCATGTAATATTCACTGAATTATATTTCATAAAGGCACACGCCTGTGGTTGTAATCATATTTTTTTGTATTCGATTAACACGTATACGGTATTAAAACAGACATTAATGACAACGTAAATGTAGCAGAATAAAGAAAACTGTAAGAGGGAATGAAGATGACTTCTCGGAAAGAGTTTAGACTCTTTTAGATCTTGAAACACGAAATTATTTTAATTTGAATCTGATATTAATTAAACGATATAATTAACAAAATAATAAAAACAATCAAATTTACAAAATACTTCAAAAGGATGCCATGACCGTTAATCAGAGGCGTGGTGTTAGAATGTACGGGAAACACATAATTTCCAGTATGATGGCAATTAGCGTTAAAATATATGGAATAGTTCACGTGTCGTGGCATTTATCAAGTTACGACATCGGAGAACGTTGGGGAATTAGGTTCAAAGTGAGTTTTTCCAAGAGCCTATGATCGATAAGGGCGGAAATTCTTTTTTAGTATCAAATCTTTTGGTATGAAAAATTTGCGAGTTCCAAATCCAAATTTTTGCTATGCTGCAAAAATTATGGCACGTAAATTGGGCCATAGGATGTCGATGGCCATCGCTTATGTTTTATTTATCAATAATTTATATATGAAATTGATTGAAGAGAAATGTTGTGCCTTAGTCGGATCCCCCTTGTCATGAACTAATGCATAAAAATAGAAAACATTTTTAATTATATCATTCCATAAGGTTATCAATGATCCATGACAGCTCATGTGAAAATCCATTATCAAGGCCTTTGCAAAGATTTCCGATTATAATATGTCCGATAATGATCATGTTTTAATCAATGGTAGCAATAGTCTACTCACGCATAACGATATTTAAAGTCTGATACGAAATCTTTTATGAAATCACGAAATGAATCGAAAAACGAAAATCCAATTACCGTTGATTGATGGTAGGTAAATAACTCAATTCCCATCGGGCGAAACCTTGTTTTTTTTTCTATATTTCTAATCACCATAGATACCTTTGCACTGAGCGTGATTTATGAAGCTGTCCGTTACAATTTAACAAGCTACCGGTACTGCAGAATTGTAACCGGCAAGAAATCTGCTATCTGAAAGTTTATATTGCAATCAGATTGGCGATAACGATTAATGTCGCCATTAGAGACCCTTAATTGACCGACTTATAAAAACTTCAGTGGGCCTTGCTATTTTTAATAGTCTCCAACCTTGCTTTAGATAACAGTAAAAAAAGAGAATTATCCACAATTCACTTAAAATAATGCCTATTTCGGATGAGAAAAAAAACGTAAGAAACCCGCATATGTCAGATTTATTGATAATGTTATGTACGGCGTGGGAAGGCTCATTCACATTTGGTCTTATACCTTTAGTCTTAAGTCTTTTTCTGGAAGGAAACCCATGTCAAACAGAAAAACGATAACTGATTTGATGACGATGATGGAGATGACTGTCAAAATGATGACGCTTATTAAATTTAATGTGCTATGAATGAAAAATCCATTAACACGACGCTTCCACATTAGACTGTCGTAATCGCATTTACTTCATATAATAAAAAAATACTGTCTTGTTGCTATCGCTTTAGCATTTTAGCCAATTTTCAGTAAAATATACAACTCAACTACAGACGAAATGCATTAAGATGTTAGCCGGAATCACTTTCTAAGGTTTGTCTCGGACACATATCAATTAGTATAGCTTTCCTTCTATCATCTATTTTGTTCCGACGATTCGCAAAATAAAACTATCACAGTAATCCTCCACTCAATATGAGTGATCAGTGTTTGCAGAACACTATGTCTTGTTTAAGCCACAATCTGTTATGATAGTCATAAGCTAGCAAAAGCTTAAGATGATTCATGAGTATTAAGACTAGTGCGTTGTCTAGGGATGTCGGAGGGCTTTATTATAACTTACCCTGTAAATTAACCGAAAACAGTAGTAGGATACAGGGGTTATAGGATGAATCTAACCTTTATAATAGTTTGTACTAATATTTAAGCTTATAGCCACTGCGTTAATGCAAAAATAATAAATACTTTTAACTCATGTTCCTGTACATTTCTTTGTTAGTTTCATATGAAATCCATAATCCTTTTGTCAGATAGAAGAACTGTTTAAACATTTTTTTCAGTGTCACGACAAAAAGTCACAATTGATATTATTATGTTGACATTGTTTCTCTGATTGATTCATTTACCCTTTTAAACGCAGAAAAATTCAAATATGTTGGTACATATTTTCTATCAACTACAACCTTGATACTAATTAAAAAATAAATGACCGGAAATAAAATAAACCAAACAAACAATCAGGGCTTAAGATTCACAAGCAACATGAAGCATACCCAGTTTATTAAATTAATTTCCTTATTAAAAATCAAAGTATTCTTACACACACACGCTTGGAAAGAACATAAGGCATAACATGTCTAATGTCACAACTTCCTGCTAAAAAATTAATTATTATTACATAGATATGAGCCGGATGAAACGTGTGACGTCGTAGCCCTGGGCCGTGAGCCACGTACACCGGCTCAAGCCATTAGTTCTTTCAATAGAATTAGCCAATTAGCCATCTCGGTTCCCGGAATCGAGTTGAAACGGTATATTTCATCGGATCCAGTCCACGTTTTGTAGTGTTGTAACGTGATTTAATAACGCTGTCTACAGAAATAATCTTGTGCGAAATGGACATTGTTCCTTATTAATGTCTCCAGTTCGAATATAGGAATTTCGCGTTTCAAAATTAATTACACAAGAACCTAACTATATTATTTCTTTCGATTTATATTGGATATCTATTGGATTTTATTTTACAAGCATACAAGACACATTAGTGTATTAGAATATTGACCATTTTACATCCTTTGGGTTCACACACATCCACTAAGAAGTAATGAAAGAATGTTTAGAAAATTTAAAGCTGAACAGATAATGTACTTTAAATATTCATAAAGCATCATATTAAAAATGCCAAGTCCAACTAACAAGAAGCACTAAAAGCTACAGGTAACAAGTATTTAAAATTACATATTAAATATTAGCTTGTTAAAATATTAAATTCGCACCAAGTCCACGGGAACACCGTAACTCCAGCCCTGTTCATTGATGTGAAGGTTTCTTGGCAACAATTACAACTTGTGATTAATTGTGTAGACGCAACAAATGTACTAAATGATCTCTTTAAAACAATTCATTAGAGTGTTTGTAACGCTCGTGAAATCACCATAAGTCATGGATGATTTCAACGAAAACAATGAGTATCATTACATGTGTAAACGGCGTGATGACTAGTGTTCAGCGCGGGGCAATAAAAATTTTGGCGTGTTATAAATTTCAATGAATGCTCCTTAGTAAATAGAGAATATTGGGTTACTTAATGCTGTCAATGCAAATTTAACGGCGATCGTAAATAGCGGGCGCGACGACCTGATGGTCAACGATTCCTGATTAGACGCCCCTGATAAATCTATTGATTTTATTACCCCGTTAAGACAGTCTGACCCACACGTTCCAGCGACACCAGTAAATAATAAAGTAGACAATGAGCTATTTATCAAAAACCGTTTATGGTATATAAGATTAAAGCATTATAAGAGATATATAGGGTGTTAAATCTCGTATGAAAAGCAGTTTGCACATCGTTAATTCGTCTATTTAATGCCTAGTCTATACAATATTGAATTGGAAATGTTCGATCGAGTACAATTATAAATTATTGTTAATGGCAATGGATAGCACAAAATTGTTTCAGTCGTAAATAAAAATAACAGCTCGAGATATTTCAAGAACAAACATTTTTATTACAAAAGTAGCGACACTACTGAAAACACTGTAAGATCCTTTGGAAGGTTTGAAAGTTAAAACCACAATAAAAAATGTACGTAAAAGTCAATTTGAAATAAAGCAATGGGCTAAAAGCTATTGTAATATCGAGACAAAAAACTTTGGTCTCTGACGAAAGTAGGGATATCCAATTTGGATAAGTTATAATTAGACACGCGGATTGTATCACGGCTCCCTCCTCACAAATTTATCATTGCAGTGCTGACAGGCAATTTGTTATTAGCTCGTATCTTCACGGAGAGGAAATGTGGAGCACTGATGTTGTCATCGCCAAAACACGCTCTGAGATTTACACAATGATCTTTTAATTATTATCCCGAAGGATTCTTAAAGTCAATGAAGAGAACAAGTGGAATGCAAATAAATTACTTTTTCGGTGGCTGTTGAATTTACTGACACGTGTGCTATATGAATAACCACAGTAAATAATTTATGGTCACATAACAAACTGCCTTAAACACGTGGGCGTAATTTAATCATTCTTGATTAACGACTGATGACAAATCTAGAGAACATTAATTAGATAGATGTAAAAAACAATACAAATATCCCTGAAATAGATTTCGAAACCATACAAGTCGAATAAGAAATATTTGCATAGGACGAGACTAATAAAAACGTTGGAGTAACAGAAATTACAGTGTCAAGTTCGTGCTCTATCAACAGATAGTCATTAATATCAGGCATTACTGATTTATTGAAGCAATAAAATGTTTTCTTTAAAGTTCACGGACGAATTGATTTAGATGAGCAAGTTGGTAACCAACCATACGCAATGTTAAAATTAGTTGCTGCACGCTCGTTTTCGGTGCCTTGTACAGCCTCGAGCGAAACGCCTGATTTGAATTGGCTTACTGCTTTTTTTATATCTGAATCTTTCAACATTAAGGAGTCACCCCTAATTCAATAGCATGCGATCGACGAAAATCGGGCGCGTATATCAATGTATTAAAAATATCTGTACGGAACTCAACCGAAAGAAAAAATGTTGAGTCCCATTATTCCATTCTTTATTCAAACAATAACCGGTCACAATTGATAGAATTTTTTTTTGGATTTTTGAATTACTTCAACCAGAATAACGAACGAAAAAAAAAGGGACGTATATTGTATGTTCTAAAAAGTAGGGAAATATACTAACAGTGAGATTGTATTCGTAAGGGTTTGCACGAATCTTCAAGAGGTCATTTTTAGATCGAATTGCGGTTGGAAGATATTCTATTGTATTACGAGCACCATATTTGGACTTATTTCTAGCAAGTTTCGCTTTGGATGTAATTTATTTATTTCATTAGCTAGATCTAATTCGATCTATTACGAAAATTACTCAGTATTTATTTCTTAGTTTATATTTGTCAAAGAGTTGAAACGATGTTTCGTTGGTAAATGGGGATAATCCCACTTCTGATGAACGCCTAAATTTTTTTGGCTACGCTTCGTAATGGGAAAAAAAAACTCATTTAAGTACATCGTGATCTTTAATTGACGTTGACGCAAAATTACCAGTTCACTCTTAATTGGGTTTGCGTTAATGTAGTTGCCCAGATTCTATTGTCTTAATTGCTTTAACCAATTGGATTTCTTTATGGCGATGACGGTATTGTAACTGTAATTACAAGTTCAATATTTTAGTGAATTATATTTCGCTTTTGAAGAAACCTATTGTTTGTAAATTAAACAGGTGTTATTAGGTTTCTACAAGGTATTTTAGTCACTGTTCAAGGTGTTGTGCAAATAGTTCAGAGTTCGAATCCCAGCTGGGCGGACATCTGAGATATCTAATATGGTATTCAGGGTTTGTGTCTGTGTATATATTAGACATATATGTCTTTGTATATGTATGTAGGTATATAACGCGTACAAATTGAGGAAAGTGCCCTGAAGTGGGACTATGAAAATCAAGTGGTAAGTGTTTACAAACAAAAGTATTACAATTCATATAAATTTTACCTCTACGTTAATCCAACGTTAAAACCCCTTTGTCTCCGACGGCTACTGTGTTGCAATCCAAACTGCATATCAATTTGACTGATAGAGATATTAAGTCATTAAGCACGGGCTCGAAATGCAGCGTGCATCGAGCGCGGGCCAACACGAGGCAAACATACGCCAAAGAGCACGTATACTTACGTAGAGGCGTCATGAATTCTATTAAATCTACTCGTATATCAACCAGTGTTACAGTTTTTGACTTCTTTGGTGGCGTGGTTGCAAGCACGACGAGATTACATGTTACAAATTTTAAGTTTTCACGATTATTATAATCTATCAGTCCGCATTTGGCCAGATTGGACGAGTACGGCCCTAACCCTTCTCATTCTGGGATAAGTTACGTACAGCAGTGGATCGATAATACGATCGTTGTTGATTAATTATTAGATATTATTATGTAATCATGCCAGCTCCCTAATCTCTATCCTCACAGACTAGACGCTACAGCTTCGGTTGGGGAGGCGAATGATGAAATTCAGAAAATATTTTGACTTCAGTACTAATTCAGACATCGCATACAGATTGAAAGTTTACCTACCGACCTCACAGATTTTTTTACCGTAATTTTTTCCAATTTTTAATGCAGTAAGTCGACGATTAATGTAGTTGAACTACTGCGAAAATGAAGAATAATCTAATCTATGTGGCAAAACAAACACGAGATGATAATGACGGCCAACAAAAACGCGGTAATGACACGGCAGGACCACCGGTAATTTCTATGGAAGCCTATTGACTCTGATGGCTACATTAACATAAAATCTCATAGCCATTATGGTGTTGCCGATAGCGATTATGGCTATGCCGACAATTTAATTTTTGCACGAGTTTTTGTTCATTATCATTATACATACATATATGGTATAACACACAATACACGAGTATGTCGGTGCATGAAACACATTCGCTCTGATGTTTCTAATTGAGATTTATTGTGTAATTGTTTTTTCGTTGTGATTTATATTAATTATGTAAATAAAGATTTACTTTTATTATTATATTGTCAAGGAAGAACCGTTACGGAGTGGGTAGTGAAACTGACAGGCTTATGCGTTTGTGTCATATTTATTAAGTTCTTCATACACGCACTCCATTTTCATTGAATTCCTCATCAGCCAGTATCTGACCTCACAGGAGAGCCAGGCTCTCTTTCGGTCCTTGCACTGATCAATATTCACAAAGAGAAATACAGCTGTAATTTTTTTTAAATTTCAAAGTTCTATAATGACTCGCGTCTGATGCATCTTTCGCTTAAGTTTCCACTACCAAGATAGTAAACTTTTTAAACGCGCCCTAATTTGTTTTTATGTTCTAGAAGTATCTGTGTACAGGTTTGCTGACCAAAGTTAAGTCAAGTTGTGACATTAGAATGTAGAAATCTGTATGGAATGTCATTTCGGTTTCAAGCAAGAAAAGAACTAAAGTTGTAAATGTGATAGGACTCTGAAAAGAAAATCGGCACATAGGTTGCAGCCTAGCATGATTGCCACTTCCATAACACAAAATAAAAGTGATCGTATCTTCAAATTATCTCATTGCAAATTTCCTTAGTAATTAACTTTTCAGCACAAAAAGTACCTAACTTATTGCGATGGAATCCATTCGTTCAGTGAGTAGAAAGTGACTATAAATAGCCCGTCGCAACTATCTCCGGTGCCGACCGAACATTCAATTTACCGCGCGCGGTGTTGTCCCAATTTGAACGGAATCGTTCTGATCGGTACTTAAGACCAGCTGCATAAATTCAATTATTCCATTAAATAAGGGCGTTTACACACTGAGACCGTGTAATTGAAGTACTGTCATTATCATAAGCGATTATATCGTTATATTATTGGATTATTTAATTTAGAATTTCTAGTAGTGACTCGGACTCTGGATCTGTTCAAGGTGTATGGCAATAGGCTCATCACCTAGTCCATGGAACTTAAACGTAACTGGTGAAACGTGGAAGAGTAGGTACCTACTTACTACATTTCTCTGCCTACCCTTTCGGAGATTATAGGCCTGGTGTGACGTTTATTATTAATACAAGTGTTCAGTATGGAGACTTTTTGCATGGTGTGTTATGTTTGTGATGAAATTATTAGTATTATAGTGTTATTATTGCTAGGCCAGAGAGCACTGAATGTAAGGATCACTATTCTTACAGACATGACATGCTTCCGTCATTGCAGAAGCATTAATCGCGACTTCGTATTATATTGTACTATATTCTACACTATGTTGTTATTCTTAAATATATGTACGTATGTATGTTATTGTTTAATAATAGAGTAGGTACTACATATAAATATTTCAATATTACATTTATTCATTAATCTAAGCTTTATTAAATACTGATTTTTTTCAGTGAAATGCAGACTTAGTGCTAAATAGCTTTTTCTAACGGTCGTCTTTAAGATTGTGCGGACCAATGCGAAGGCAGTAAATTAAGGAAAGTAATGAAAGATAGAAATGAAGGAGGAATTGATCCCAAGCATACGAGAGAAGTACCACAAACATGAGTCTTAATCATGGAAATTCATCGACATTTACTAGGTACTCATATCTATGAGCACTGCCCTAACGAAAATTAAACATCAGTGTGGGCAATACTAAGAATCGTATTACATAATTATGTTCCTATATTTGATGTGGTACAATTTAAAGTGGCTTTTTATTTAAATTGAACTCATCATAATCAACCATTTTATTGTTCTATTATAATTAGACGAGTCAAGATAAGTCTGCTAAGCTAGTGGAACGCTCGTTCTGCGAATTTCACATTCCGTCAACATTACAGTTAGCTTCAAGTCTTTGTAACTAATGTATATTACTGGCACTAAATCCATTTCATCATGTACGAAAACCCTAAGTCCTATGCGACGTAAGAAACGCCTGTCAAATCACACTGGCGACGCAATACCTTCCCGCCAATTGGACCGATCACTGTAAATTCATTCATTCACTCATTCACTCATTCATTGCGAACGAGCCGCGTGCATTAAATAACGCTCATGCAACATTAATGATCAATTATTCAAAACTGTGTATAAACATTAAATTACAGTGTGAGCTTTAATTAATAAGCATTGGGACAACTCGCGTAGGGCCGATACGAGATATTATTGGTGAATAATTTTAATTAACGGTCGGAATTATGATGGACGTTCGTGCAGAACGGAACGAAATAAACGAAGGGAAGGAGATTATGAGGGAAAGATTTCACAGTCATCGTGCATGTATAATAAAAGACAGTGATGAGTTCAGAAGAACGTCAGGTCTTTAAGGATAGAGATTTTTGGCGTTTGGTGCACTCTACATACCCCCAAAGAAAAGAGGTGTGATGACGTATGAATAATAATTAGTGTTACAACAAAATAGAAAATTAAAATAATTCCACATATGTGTATGTGTTTATTATATGCGTGTATGCGTTTGTATGAAATCATATTTCTAACAACATTGTAAGGTTATATTTATTGGTCTGTGTGTTTACTCAATCTGGCTTGGGCGGTTTAAGTTGCTCGAGTGCTATTTCAGGCTAATTTATGTCTAGCGATAAACAACTAAGCAATATGTCTAGTCATCGATAGATGAGACTTTTGCTTTACTGACTATGTTTAAAGCTTCATATATTCACTTGCGTCACTAACACTTCACTTAAATAACAGATAATGAAATTTTTACCAAAAGTAATTCAACTTCAGTTAAATCATAGGTAGCAAACGCTTTATTTACTTAACTTATCATTTAGATCACAGATAATGAAAGTTTTTCACTAACACCACAGATAATGAAACTTTTTCGTTTAGATCACAAGCAATTAAATTTTTTACGTATTTTGTAGGTAGCGAACCCTTTAGTTATTTTGCTTATCATTGAAATTACAGATAATGCCAGTTTTTCAATTAGATTTTAGGTAACGAACGTTTCATGATTTTTTTTCTAAATGTCTTATGAGGTTGACCCTAATGGCCTCTTCAGCTTCACCGGGTTTTAGTGGCGAGTTTAAGTGGCTCCGTCGTTTTATAAAAGTTTCTTTGCTCTCTTCATACACCTATATCAGTTTTGCAAACTCCTAACTTCCTCACCAGTCACCAATATTGCATATGCTCGTGGTCTTTCTGTCTTCTGTCATTTTTTCATGTTTTGTTATTTTTCAATCTACAAACGTTTAATCGAAATTTGATGTTTTTTTAATTCTGATAGAGGTAATCCGGCTTTTGACTTGTTACACCTTTCTCCATACCTATAAGTTGTTTTATTACTAATATCTAATAAACAGATATTAACATTTATCCCTATCATAATTAATTTTATATTGGGTTTTCTTGTTTGCGAATCGTTTAACGATTGCTGAATTATCATAAGCCTTATCTCTTTGAATTGCCGGGAAAGCATCGCTAGCGAAACTGCGGAAAGCTTGGAGCATACTGGACCATGCTTCTCCAGTACGCGCGGATACAGTTACCTGTTAGTGGCGAAACAGCCTGACGCGTAATTTTAAGCTGCTTCCAAAGTTTCCGATGAAGTTTAACGATTGTTACTTAACGGTAATGAACAGAACCGGCTACTTAACGGTAATTAACAGAATGAGCTACTCAACGGGCTTTCCGGAGAACGAAAAAGCACGTGAAAAATGCTTGTAGTGCACAATACTTGACCGCGCCCAGCGTTGCTCATATTTACAAATCGTTTCTATCTACCACCGCGGCAAAGCTACGAGCGCTCAATAATCAAAACACGAAATTTTATCGTCCAATCGTTTAACAAACATAATATGATTATTTTTTTTGAAAAACAAAGAGAACTCACGATTTTTAGTTTCGCCGATACAATGTGCTATTAAAAAACGCACATGTCAAAACGATTGCTCATATGTACCTGTAACAAAATAAAAGAAATTAATAAATATAAAAGGTGATAACCGAAACACGTAACATAAGCACGAATAAAAAAATAATTATAATAACAAAATAATTAAAATAACATAATAAATATTTAATATTTTAAGGTAAGGTCACTTCCGAGTTCCGCTCACGCCCGTATAATGTCAGAGTAGGTCAAGCCTTTGGTATAGTGACTACATGGTTGATAAACTATACACACATACAAATACATACATGAAGCACCCGTACATAAAACAAATAGTCGTACAATTCACATAAACATTCGTCCTGAATGGGAATCGAACCCACGACGATCAGAGCAGCAGGTTCACTAACAACTGGACAAACGGACCAATCGAACTGTCGCGTTAAACATGTAAACTAACCGAGTCACTGATGATGATAACCTCAGCGAAACTGGTTTGCGAGGAGTGTATCTGCCCTCCTAATCGTGTCCTGACAGTTTATCGATTAGTCTAATGAATTGAGCATCGCTGGACGCGTGCTCCGACCATCTACCAGCTTAAACATTCAAGTTACCAGTGTATAACTTATTCGATACACGACTGTCAAATGGACTAGCTCAGTCTCTGCCGCGGCCACGCTGCAATCGGCGGGAGCTTACGATGAAGGACCTTGTACATGTCCTAAACTAGTTGGTCCATCACGAAATAGTGCACTCGAAAGTGGTAACGTCGAAAAAACGGGGCAAAACCGACTAAAACTTTAAAAACAGAACATAATTTAAAAACGCACGCATTGCATTTTTATAATGTTTTTTTTCTGGTGCATATTATTCCTAACATGGAACAGTCCATCATCATCAACCCTTTTATCGTTTCCTTGGTGGAATAATTCAATAATCGGAAAATTACAGTTACGTAATTCTAAGGCGAAGTCCGTTCATTCATCCAATGATACTCAAGTCGTTACATTTCCCGGCGCGCTATCTCAATTAAACACGTTGCCGATGCCCAGCGACGTGTGAACCGCAGGTACTCTTTAATTACTCCCCACGTGTGTTATGTAACTCATCGGCAACATATCATCGATTAATATTCGTCAACGTTCATTAACAACTTGTGCAACACTGATAATAATATGGAAATGCTCACTTACGACATTTTTCAATTGCACCGTCGTCACTGCATGTGTCAATGTAATAATGGTGGATAATTTTTTTGTTTTTTTGTACGGTAGATTTTCGTGGGAAATTTTAATGGCGCTTGTTTCTATGTAATGCTTTTATTATATGTTTGTTACGAATAAAAAATGTTTCCAAAAGTATTTTAACGTGAAGGAAAGATTACAATCATTTATTAGTTATATTTTAATCAAATTTATAAAGCAACCATAAGGAGCGTGTTAAGAAAAAAATGTACAGTTGATAAAAATAATATGTATGGTTCATCATAAAGAAATTTGCCTGAGCTAAGGCGACTTATCTGAAAGTCATAAAATAGGGTCTATTCGGCAATAATATAAAGTATTATGTCATGTAAGCCTATTTATTTCCATAGAGTAAAAGAATAATAAAAAAGGCAGCTCCATAACAATTTATCACTCACAATTTGGCGAGCATTTTGAATATTTTAGTAGTAAAATAGCTACATTTCTGGCAAGCGCGTAAACACAAGCTATTTCCCGACATGAAGAATGACACCAGAACGGCATTGTTTGTGCGTGTTATTCACCGTTTACTGCATCGTAAATATACTGCTAGCATTCTTCATTATAATTGCCCTATACGTCTTCTGGGCGAGAAGGAGAATGAGATTGATATGTTCTTTTGTTTCCTACTAGCATGTAAATCGATGTTACGTTCTCTTACATAACATAGGTACGTTTAATTAATTAAAATGTGCGAATGTTGTTGAATTGTATGGAGGAAGACAAAGTATTTTAAAAATACAGGTCAGGTACTGACTGGTGAGTAAAGACTCCAAAACTGACGTGGAATATGAAAGAAGTGATGAACGTAGGACAAGCACATCAGATCCTTAAGGATAGAGGTATTTGGCACATACTTTTTGCTGTCTATTCCGAAAGTTAGCCGGAATTATATAATAAATAATCGATCATTATTGCTCACTGATATGATAATAATATTCTCGTATTACACCATGAGCTAAGCCCTTACTTAATACTTAATGGTCTTCTGTCCCTGTCAGCTTTGACTCATACAGTTACCGTATCTATAATAGGTTCATACTTCAGTTTAGTATTAAAAATCTTAAAAGCTAACTATTCAATTAAGTACTGAATTTGTTAAAGAATAAAAGTTCGTTCCATATTAAGGTCTATTTGAAATTGGATGCAGATGTGAATGGGCAGCAGGGACCATTTAACGCCAGATGTCCCATATCTATGTTGCTTCGGTGAGAAAAAATATATCTTCGGAATTGTCCTCATTCGAGCGTATAGAATCTTAAGAGGTTCCAATCCCGCCATTGTTTCGAATCTTATAAATATATTACGCCATGTTTTAACTCTTTTTACTTACGGGATGGAGGGTATATCGACTCGGACTCTCTAATACATTTCGGCAACCCGACCCGCGCTATTTATATCTCACGATACGACACGACACACGGGGCACAGTTTCAAGTGTCGTCAATTGCGCAATCGATTTCCGGTTCGTTATCGCAACATGATTCTGGTACGGTTTTATAATAAACGACGCGACATGATATTATGTGGGACGAAATTTTGAAACACAATGCTATTTTAAAAATAAGATCACGTTGTAACTTTAATTTTACTAACGCTACTTTACTACTACATTTGATAACTTAATAATACGGATTAAAAAAAAGCCGCAGTATGTATGAAATATAATTTAGTGCCTACCACAACTCTTCATCATCATCAGGGTTGACTGGTAGAAAATGCCAATTGGCATTAAGTCCGCC
>DWME01001493.1:0-24582 GCA_018244795.1 Parelbella ahira ahira
ACCACGTTTCGCCAGTTACGTTTACGTCCTATAATGTAATAAGTGGTGAGCATATTGCCACACACCGGGAACAAATCTAGACTTCGAGTCAGTACTATAAATTTCTACTAGAAAGTCAAAAAAATGTTAGACACATAAGGGTAAAATTATTAATGCTGTTTAGATTGTTTACAACAAAATATTTAATCACTATTATTATTTAAATACAAATTTACGTTCCTATAATAACCGTTACTTGCACTGAATAGTTTTTGACTCTAAATACACATTAAATTTTGCATGGTTTGTTCTTATTGTAGAAGTTTTTGAAAACTTGGTAAAATAAATGTTATACTTCATTACGTATCGATTTGACAAAGCATCCGAAGAAATAGGTTCAACTGGATGTAGCTAACACAACATATTCGAACAACAGCTGTCAAAAATAAAGCGATTTAGTGTACTCTATACGTCATAGATTGTGGCAAACCATCAACATGATAAAAGAGATAAAATTAAATAAAAACAATATGAGATGTTGTGAATATTCTATAACAATGAAATTAATTTTATTACGAAAACCATAACAGTTAATAAATATCTTTAACGTGTTCAACTACGTTCTTAATTTAAAAAATAAAACAGACACAGGGAACGGATATTAATGGGGCCCCAACGTCTGTAATAATAATTTTATTGCGAAGTTAATAGCTCACAGTCCAGAAGAAAGTTCATTAAATATTTTTAAAACAATAGTGTCCGAGATAAACTGAAAGAAACACCCACGCTGCCGCAAAATAATGACCAATGTTTACAATTTGGTATCAGATAAAAATTCTTCGGTGTTTAAAAATTCGCTGGTTTGTTTTCGTAAATTGAGTAGTGGTAGAAAAAGTTCAACTTAAGCTATAACATGCAAATATGTAAGCATAGGTGTTTTACGGGTAATGAGATAATACATATTCATTTGCTATTTTTACTTACTGCCTAGAATGTCTTGGAATTTCCAAATCTTTTCCATGCTTGAAATTAACATATTTGTAATAATAATTATTATAAAAAAAAACATATTCTTGTATTCACAAATTATAATTTTTGCATTAAAAATATTTGTTGGTTTTTCAAAACTTTGGTATTTCTGCGCATCACAATGTTGATGACATTGAATTCGAATAAATTTTATGTACCTATTACAATTTATAAACGCATTGTGCCTACCTAATAATCTGCTACAACTATATTATGTGATTTTCCAATAAATCTGTTGACTTTCATATTTAAAGTATGCAACAAAATAATGCATTTCTATTTCATAACACAGATTCTTTTATACTTCATAACAATACTTGAAAACTCCGTTCGATCACTGAAAAGAACAAGAGGATACATATTTCGGTCTGTAAGGAGTCCATCTGCGATAGAGATTTTGAGTGCGCGCACGTATGCTAACTATTATTGATTAAAATTATTTCTAATCATTATTTCATTAATAATTATAATAAGTAGATATCTCGGGACATTTTCACACCTAAATATTTTGTTACATATAACAAAATGTGTTTCTATATAATTATTATAAAAATTATTTATTTGATGCCATGTCTTTTAAATTTCCCGCTGTTTAGCTGCTTTCAATCTCTGCACAGTCATTGACTCTACAAGATCCGAATGGTGACTTTAGGTAAGTGCAATGTTTGTAGAGAGTTCATCGTCATTATCATCAGCCTGTGTTCACTAGTAATCCTCATGTTGGGTAAGCGGGTTGGGGATCACAAAGGGGTAAGGGAATCAGACCCATTTATAGACCTAGGTTTAAAGGAAATATTATAGTTTTTCTGTGATTACATCTTGATACTTATAATGTTCAAGTTATAATGTTCAATGTTTATGGTCTAAACACTATTATTTTCTGTACTTTTTTTATTATATACGTACAATATTTCCCGAAAACGAGTAGGTACCTACGTGAAATTTTACTGCAGTTGTTTAGAAATCAATCAGCATACTTCCGGTAAGATTAGATAAAATATGCAGTAGCTCGGTGAATAGAAAAGACCGCGGTCATTGTCTTGTTAAATATGAGTATGGAATTGCACTGCAAATATTGAAGATGTTACTGAACTTCTCAACGGTACTGTGTTGTACAACGGTCACTTTGCTACGAAGGTATCTTTTACTTGCACAGATACGATTCGAGATTGAAGCGTTCACTAATATTAAAACCGAACTTAGTTGAACAGATATAGATTAAATTATTTCCTAATTTATTAGATTTGAACTGATTTTTTTTTTCAAATATTTTTAAATTAGGTAAAAATGAACAACTCATGAAATGCAGTCACATTATTAACATATTAATAGCAAAGGTCTATAATTTTTTCCGTCAAATTTTTTCGAAAGAATGTTACTACTTATCTTTTAAAATGTTTTTAATATCGAAAACTTTGTTTTGGATACCGAAAACAATTTAAAGGATAGTAGTATACCAGAACAGATATATGCTGCAATCTGTCTCAGTTCTGGCAATAGGTCACTCCTATGACTGCGAATGGTAGAAACATATTCTACCACGTTGCTCCAATGTTTTGGAGAGCCATTATTAATACAGTATATGTAAATAGATACCAAGGTTGCTGCGATAGAACAGTTTCTCTATAAACGAACACGAAGTCTAAAACTGCTATTTCAGATACCTTTCATAGCGAGAGCCGTTTTATCTTCGCTCCACCGCCAAGCTTTTACCGATGTTTGTACTCGCCAATGATAAAACACACACTGCGCCCGATATGTTTGCATAAAACAATTGTTCGGTTTCATGCGATACAATGCTCCACTATTTACCTACATTGAACATGAAAAGTTCACATTCGGATTTAACTTTTTCATCTCAAGAATAATGAGGATACATGATTTTGCACAATTAATTCTAGTACGTTATTACTGTTCTGTAAAAATAAATTTAACAAATTTCAAATTTATTCATCGATTTATATTTAAACAAGCAGAAACGTTAATATATTTTATCAAGGAAGTAAATTTATTTTTATCAATAAAGTAAAATTTATATTTATTCTATGATCTATTTTATTTTATCAGTGCTTTTATTGCTTTTCCACGTGCAACGGTATGTGAAGTGAGAATTTAGGTTACACTTAAACTCAAGTTATAAAAAACCAATGTAACATAAATCTTGCTGTTTCACGGGATTAAATTGGAAGCCGAAGTGGTAGGCATGTTTGTGTTCGCGCAGATAACATCCCGTCTTATCGGATATATAAATATAACTATCCTTCCCTAATGAATCATCAAGACGTCTTTCAACATATACATTAGTGTAAAAAGCGAAATCGTGTAGGTGAATAAGAGACGGTGTAAATAATATTTAAAATTCACTAGTAATAATTGGTTAAATAACTCTGAATTTCATGTTCTAATTAAAAATTTTATATCTCGTGTAGCGCTTTACTTCTCTGTTAAAAATTAAACCGAAGCATTTAATAGTTACATATCCGACATTATCTTTACATTACAATGTTTTTTCACTCGTCATTATAAATTGTAATGTTGCACGGCCATTATGTGTACATATGTT
This sequence comes from Parelbella ahira ahira, assembly GCA_018244795.1. Taxonomy (NCBI): domain Eukaryota; kingdom Metazoa; phylum Arthropoda; class Insecta; order Lepidoptera; family Hesperiidae; genus Parelbella; species Parelbella ahira. The sequence continues at coordinate 3,572 of DWME01001493.1, forward strand.
TTATAAGTCGACAGCAACTGTCTATATTTTATCTCCGCGTTTATTTTTTGTTATCCTTCTAAGGATACCGGATAGAATCTTTGTCGCCACTAACGGAGGACATAAGAAACTGTCTCAGCGTAACGAGCTGTTGAGCTAAGCTAGTACCTACGTACATACAGCTTTAGCTATGTGTTTTGTACCACGCATATTCAATTAATTAACTGGGTTTTATTATTAAGGTATTTTATTTACCTACTAAATCTTTGTTACTGACGCATAATACTATTTATGGAACTGTATTATCATATAAAATTCAAATAGTCTCACTATATTAAATAATGCTCTACTGACGGACATTGTTACTCTGGGTACATGGATATATGTTCATATTAACCTCTTTCAAACGATTTAGCAACAAAACAATATTTCAGACGAGGTTCTGATAATGATGCAATTTTAGGTGCTTAATTTTATAAATATAAAGGTATAATAACGGTGTGGATGGGTGAGTATTTAATTTTTTAGATTCTGTTACTGAAAGAGAAAAGTATCAATGCTCGTCGGATGAAATAAGAACTGTATATTTTAGTATTCGCTCAATTCGGAGCTAACATGTTTAAATAACTAAGCGATTTTGATGTTGCTCCTATCTTTTATCCGTACTTAGTGGAGCACGCTGGTGAAGTACACACGATGATCTGCGAAAGGTCGCAATAACGGAACATACCAATAAGGTAGGATTTAATAACGTGTCGATCGTAAAAGGCGACGTTGATTCTGTCTTCGACGTCGGTTAGCACAATGTCGATATTCTAATGTCATTTCATACTTGAAGTAAAACAAAGGCAAAATACGTTAAAGATACGCTAAATGACTTAGATGGTATCAAACAGTTAGTATTCATAGTACATATACTAAAATTTAATATTTCGGCGTATATTATTGATAAAATATATGTGATAAATAGTACAAATGACTCTCTCTTCTACTATTACGTATATTGATCGTGTAATATCAATGATCGTGTAATACTTTCATTGAAAATTACATTGTTGAAGAATTTCTGCATTCACACTTCACGGATATAATACACGGATCATTATTAACTTTACTTCGCTATGAAATAATATATCGTTCAATATTCTGCGGTTGCGTCGTGATGCGATCCACCCGCTCAGCAGTCGTGTATTGCGAATAAATTCGAATTGTTTATAAAACAGATGCATAATAAATAAATATTATGATACTAGTCAGCTAATCGATATGCGCGTTCCAACTCTAGGCTCGCTAAACCAGTGAGACGAGTCCGCGAGCTTAACTCTCCGTCCAGTTTAGAACTGCAACAGTTCAAAACAAGATATTGTGGTATCAAAGTACTCCTGTAATAATATTGCTTTTATTTTTACCGGTTTTCTCCGTTCTTTGACAGTTTTTGCGGTACGGAAGCGGGTGCCTGGTGGTGAATGGTAACACTAGACGTACGTACTGACGTACTATAATATTTTTAGTTGTTTTATATTATATGTAAATGATATTTGATGTGCATTACATATATTATATTGTAGGTACCTACTGTAAAATTGTAACATCGCGCATGTAATCCCCGAAGGGGTAGGTATGCGGAGGACTGTAGTATACTCCCACGTTTCACCAGTTATTTTTAAGTCCTATGGAATAGGTGATGAGCCTATTGACGTACACGGGGCACAGATCCAGACAACGGGTCACTACTCGAAATTCTAAATTAGAAAAATCCATTAATACCCGACCCGGGATTTGAACCCAGGACCTCCCGATCAGCAATCGCGCTTGCAACTACTCGACTAACTAGGCAGACGGCCAAAGTTTTACCAAAGTTTCCAAAATGAATAAAATGACGTTGTTAAAGCTCGTATCCGTATTAACATCGTTTGGAAGAAGTAAACCAGTCTTTGTAAGTAATCGTGTTCACATTAAAGTTCTTCCGTTCTACTAAAAATGAATACTACCTAGGCGCTAATAGTGTATTTCCTAGTCTCTCCCTCCGTATTTCCCCCATTCTCTTCGAGGTCGGTTGTAGATATCTATACCCACAACAAAATCATGTCGAAAAGTTATAGTGACAGGGGGTACCGAAGAAATTGATCTATTTCTAACCATCTGAGGAGTTCTTTAAAGGATATAACAAGACGACCTAAATAAATGTAACAACCAATGTTTAAATTGTCCGAAATAATATTCAAGATATATCCGATTAAAAATATATTATTTTCAAAATGGATTCATGGAAATCTCACAATATATAAAATTTTTGGCAAGAGCATATCAACAAGTTTCTAGTAGAGAACACAGTAATAATGCAGATATATGTATCAACGTTGTTATACATGTAATATGATTACGTTCTCTCCATGAACGATGCGGTTTCGCTGTCATAAAATAGTGTCAATCCAAACATTTTACTGTTACATTTATAGAAGAAACTTCCATGTGGACGGGCTTGCATCCAATAAATAAAAGACCCATACATATTTCCGGAATGTATCACTTACTATAAATTGTGTGATAGATACAACTTCATAATAAACAAAATGGGAATAGACCATCTTAATATTAAGAACAAAGAGACGTAAACAATATAGAGATGATACTTTCAGTGATATTGATGTAAATTATGACGTGCCTGTATCCTAACGGTTATTCAGAATTAATTTGGTATCCAGACATCTGTGAAGCTCTTTGGCGCGACTATGAATTATAGGAAACAGATAATCTCCATCTGACGTCAACAGCGAAAACTAGTTCTTGAGACAAAATCGAAAACGACCTACATACATACTACTATTCTTAACGCATATCGTAAAATTCAAATTACATCTATTTTATGTGTTCCAGTCTTCGTTAGAGTATCGCAACACATTTGAATGTTCATTTGTTTGTTGTGATTTTCGAGTGAGACTGCGAGATATTTTGATAGGCGTTTGTTCAGATAACTCAAATATACATTTAAAATGAACGGTGAAAAAATTGCCATTCAGAATACTTGAGTGATGAACTTAATATGCAAATTTTGAAAATCTAAACATGGAGTAGGTAAGTATTAGTATACTTTTTTAATTACCTAGATAAATCTATAGACAACGCCAACAATTAAAAAAACATTTGAAGTATTTATAAACATGTTCACAAAATTGACGCAACTGAGTAGGAACATCAAAACCCAAATTCTTCCACTCTTAAAGAACAAGATGTGGTGTTAGAGATCACAATAGCGTCATAAAGACAGTTGCTTTATGATACACACAATAGAGAAGGTGCTAGTTAGACGAACGATCTCAGTATAATTCTATAAAAACATGCGATTTCTATAGCTTATGTTGACGTGCCCGTATAGTGTTGACGTCAAAACTGGATATACGGGTGAAACTTTTTAGAAACAGACAGTATATTATATAAGTAAAAGATGTCACATTTATGTAAATGAAACATTCATGTGGACAGTAAATCATATATCATTGCAATTTTTAATGAATCTATATACTCATAATATATTTGTAAAAGATTTAAAAGATGTTATTTACCTTGAAAGATATTATAAGCGACATTAGAGAGGCTGTGAAAATTACTGTATATTTTTATGAATTCTCTCGGCAGTGGGCGGAGAATATGTTGAACAAGGTTAAACGGTTATTAGGTAAAAAATCTAAATCTAAAGTTGATGTTTAAACTCAATACGCAGATGTAGTCACAGAATCATGTAAATTGTACGTAGACATCACAAAGTATCAAAACAAATGCTTGTACCTCCTGTAACAATAGGAATAATTTTGAAGTCTCAACTGAAATATATTCGTAGATTAGTCACGGATACAGCGAGGCCCGAACCATTGTTTCGACAATGTGTTCGCATACGAATCGCATTCAGTTCTATTTGTAGTTCTGGCGTTTACTTTACAACCCAGTTTTTGCGAGCGATTAAAACGCCAAAATAAATAGCCAACTACTTATAACGCATATTGTTACTAAAGTTTATTATGACGAATTTTGAGAATAGCTTGTTTGCGAACATTGAAATATTGGATCCGGTACATATTTGTTTTACACTTAAATATGTTTTAAGACATGAACGGTGAAGTTCTTCGTCTTCACTGCAGAACTTATTGTCCAACATTACAAGAATTTTGAAACTGGAAAAATCTAAATCGGTTGGTATTGGACAAATATGAAACAATACTGTACGATATAACTTAACGTGCAAAGACATAAATGATTAAAAAATGTTTAACATAATACCTCAAAGCAATGCAGTAAATACAAGCTTTCAACTACAAATAACTTTTTTCAAAATCGCTATACCTCCGAAAGAGCTCTGTAAAAAAAAATTTGGGCTGTTTTTATAATAAAATAATATATTGAATAATAGACCTTTCATACTCTTTTTTATTTCAATTACGATATGAAATCATTAAAGAATATTTCAACATAACTATTGGTAATAAGAATTGCATGTCAGATATTGCTACATAGAATAGAATAGATTGTGTTGAACACAATGTGTAATAACGCTATCAAATAAATGACAATTGTACATATTCTGCCAAAGCTATGGTTCGATAACTATTGAATTTTGATTACGTTTTGATTTACATTTATTAATAGCAGACAATGTTTCCACGGCCTAGAAGTTCGTATTGAAACGAATAACAAACAGATAGGTAATTCCATCAGCCGCAAATATTTCTTAGAATACGATGCCTCCATCGTTAGAGTATTTACATGGTGATTTCACGCTGCTGTCTTATAACGGCACCTTTGATCGATAATCAATATCGTTCAATATACAATTTATCTTAAGATTTACGTTCGTATTGTTACATTCTTGACAATTATCCCGATGATCAATTAAAGCGAAATCTTGTCTTGCAAATTGAATATTCATATGACGCTGTAAAATATATAAGTACAAAGAAATAAATTTAATTCTCAGTAAATATACGATTATACTATAGGTACCTACTTATTTTTTTTTCTATATATTTTATATTATATTTGATGGGTTTGGGAATTTAATAGTATTTTGCTGTATTTATTGGCTTCTATACTATTGAAAAGGGATGAATTTCTTGAAATAAAATAAATATCTTTACAACGACCGTAGACCACGCGGTTAAAGTTTTACTGTTATTTCCGAACGTATTATTACCACAATTACATACATAGAAATAATAACGGTGGAACTGAATGTAAAAATCTAGAATCATTGTATTTCAAATTAAGAATTTTTCGCTGGAAGCCGGTGTTTGCATTTTTTGTGTGGAAATTACATAATATTTACCAGCAGATTTAAGGATCGAAGTAATGGAATTCCTACTTAATGAGTAACAACATTTCTGGAACCGATCACAAAATAGAGTAACGTTATCTTATATGTATAAGAATACAGTAACTATACACCTTTTAAATGTTCTAATTGGTTGCAACAATGAATGATAGCAACGTAGGAAACATTGTAACCTGATGAAGTATGGCTTAAGGGAAGACCTGACCACAGTATGAGAAAAACCAATTGATGACAGAAATGATGATGAGGATGATATTGATGATTCAATGGCCCCTGTTATTGTTTTTGTTTTCCAAATCATACATATAATAATGTAACGACAGTTGTGCAAGTTCCTTCTAATAAGTATAAAACCATTGCGACAGCTCGAACGTCAAGTTAGAAAGCCTTAATTAAATCTATGTTTATTCTCTTACAATTAAAGAAACTACTTAAGTATAGAAGTAACGGTATTAGTCATTCTGTTAGGGCGTCCGATAAATGAATAAAATATGAGGCCTAGGCGCGTAAAAAATGTTTCACTCATAGAATCTAGAGACGTCAATCCTTGTAAGGAAGGTTCAACGCATGAATACATAGATGGCGCCAACAATCAATCAGTGACTAGCCATGGAGCCACACGACATGCATGTGGATACAATCAGTTAATCATAAAAAACCGGAAGGAATTTTGTTCCCAAAAAGAATGTTCTGTTTTGCAATTAATAATAATTATTGAATCACGAGCATAGATACACGAGAATTGTCAAGGATGTCTAGATTTTGAGGGCTCAAACACGGAAAATGTTACAAAAATGTAATTTTGATGTTAAAGATATAGAAAAAGTATAGGATGTTATAACGGAAAAATAGCCACCATAACTAAAGGAAATTTAAGCAAAGTTGACTACCTAAGATACTGTAGTCCAAAAATTAATAATGTAAACGTTATTCTATTCTATTCTAGTCTAATATTATCCATCCTAGTTTTACATTATCACTTAAAGGTTATTTCTTGTTATAAATAGCCTTTGTACCAATATTAAATAAGAAGGAGTTTTCTAGCATGACACTCGGTGTAATTTATCAGCATAAAAATTACAAAACAGATAAAAAAATTCTTCTAGCTTCTAGATATTTCGATCAAATATATATTCTGTTTAAAAGAGTTACTGTACAATATTGGTTAGATTTCGTATGCTAGTCCTCACCTTGTAAGGCAGGCTGGACGCATGACTGGCGCCAACAATCGATTACTAACTGGGAGCGGGGACATGTGACCTTTAGCAGTCAGCGGCGTTCATTGCGATCACGTATCTCGGATGCTCTGCAGTATATAGTATACTGATAACCTAGATATCGTTTGAGGTTTCAATCTAAGAACAACAGTCTCCTGTACGCGATAATCGGACCAAAGTATGAATTCATTGAATTAAATCGTCTAGAACGGGGCTAGCAATCGGCAATAAACCTTTCATAACATGGATATAGATAATAAGTTAATAATAACACCAATAATCTATCTAGATATTTCTAAAGCATTTCGATTTATTAACTGTATATTGCAAAAAGACTAAAAGTACTAAAAGGAACCATGTCGCTTTTGTCACTCTTTGTACATGGAATGAGAACATGTGCGTAGCTTCGCATAACAGAAGAATTGTTAACGCTAAATCAAAATATTTGTTCAGACATTGGTAGCAAAATTTCATCGGCGCCAAATCAAACCGAAGTGCTTGTGGGAAGAGGCACTTCACCCGAAAACTTTAATAAATGATTCATCCAGGTCAATGAACTGTAAATCCAAATAGGTATGGAGCATTCGTTTGCAAATGAGCTTGGAGCTATTTGTTACAATCAATGGCACTATCGTTCGGTTGAAACGAGCTGTGGCCGTTCGAGCTAGCACGAGATCACCGTGACATAAGTCACCAAATGCAGTAAAGCTGACAACCTTGTCTTTCTATTTATATCATATCTCACTTATTCTATTCCCCTTGACGCAGTAAAACTTACGATTCAAAATCTAATCCGAGAATTATGATATCTTAAACTTTTTATTCCTTCATTATGATCTTATGGCATTTTAAAACTTGGCAATGTTATAATAAATCATCTTCTGAGAGATTAGTTTATTTTTATGAAATTTTAGTACCATTCATAACATTACCTGAAATGTTTAAGAGAATATTTACAGATTACCTATTATTTTATGGTACGGAATATGCATTAGATGGAAAGAAATCTGTATTTGTAAGAATTTATACATTTTTCAATTACATAGAGCTAAGGCATAAAATCTAATGTTATATATAACTATGTAACTTTCTTATGCAATAAGAATTTAATAGTACTTTCTCTATTCGTAGAATTGGAATTGTATGCGTGACTTTAAATATTTTGTGCATGAAGGTGTATGTATAGCATGAGTATCTTTTGATGAAATAACAGGTTTTTTAAAATTTGAGTCACACCTTTTGCTGTGAATTCGTTATACTATTTTCGCAGCTTTCTCAGCCAATTTTACTAATAAACGCGATATCGTATCTAATATCTTCATTTAGATTACATTTGTAGTCATTGCAATTGATATTATAGCATTTATTAAATTCTTGGCGTTCAGATCAATGTGATTATTTAACAAATTGTTACTTACATCTGGATGTTCTTTGACTGGCACGTATACTTTTTCTGTGAGTGTGGTTACGATGCCCTCTGGTTCTGGTAGAACTAGTGGTTCTTTCTTAACTCCATTTATTTGGAATAAACTCGCCCGCACCTTCGCTATTTCTGAAAAGATACAAAACGAACCGTTAGCGACGTCGGTAGCATCTGCGCCAGTAAATTTGAAAGATAAAACGTGTCATATTGGTCGTGATAATTTTAGATGTCCGCCCGATCGTTTACTGGACGAAATAAAACTTAATGTTCCGCCGAAAATTTTACATTTACGAGACCTTGTTACAACTTCGGGAAAATTTAATAAATTACACGTTAAATCATAAAATCTACGGGTCTCATAAACAGTCTGTTTAAATTAGCGTGCTCATTTTTGATGGTACGTTGTCAAATATGATAGGGTTTTGTTATAATTAAATACTGTCCAGTATGAACATGTAAATAACACAAGAATGTAGCAATGACATCATTCAAATGATGTAACGTCATTGATGGATTGTAAGCTGCACCTCTAATGATACAGTACTGTCATACCAGCGCCCCCACTGTTCGCGCTGACGTAATAAGTTTTCATTAAATCTGACTATCAATTTATAACAATTTACATTATAAGTACTATTAATAAAATTATGTCAAATATATAAAATACTTTTTGACTGCCAAGCTTATTTTTTATTTTTAACCCAGCACATGTAGGTAATTTTTCAATCTACGCCGCAACTTATTTATGGAATCCTAGTTTTGACTGCGTTATATAATCATGGTCCTAATATAAATAAAATCCTTTAATATTTATCTGATATGTTAAGTAGAAATAGCTTGAACATTAATCTATGATACTTTCTGCATATTCATCCGACGTGTAAATACCCACACGTGGAAACTAATATAAACATGCGGTTTCGTTTTATCCTCTCACCCAGATAAGGAGCTGGATGACTCACGGATAATTTCCGGGCATTACAAATGGGTAACCATCTGTTTTTGCAACATCTTTATGCGTTATAAGTATGTCAATTCATATAAGCGCATGAATCTTTTCTACTGCATACCCCGTCCATGTTGCAATAATGTCTTCATCATGTACTTCTTTTAATATTCGATTAGGATCTATAAAGGTTCTAATGACAATGCGGGATTAATGAACACTTAGATATTAGAATGAAAAGTTGGTAGAAAAATAAATGATCGAACTTCAAAATATGTATATTCTGTACTTCATTCTTCTAGTAGCTTCTCATTTTAATATCTGAGAAGTCGGTCATTCACTGCTATCATGAAACCTCTATCGTTCCACTATGGGCCATGAGTCTACACTTACTTTAAACTGTTTAAAGAGCCGTCGTCTGCTATGCAAGACAAGTGCGAATTGGCAGAGTTCACAAGCACTAGTGAACATTATAGAAACATCTAAAGGGTCCAGGTTTCCTCACGACGTTTACCTTCACTATTATAGCGATGTGTAGATAATATTAATAAGTAGGTATATCATTGTATAGTCAGGGAGGGATGCGGGGATTTTGGCAAAAGACATCGATGTAGGAGGCTGAATTATTAATCTCTATAAATGTTTTATATATTATGTAAGTTGATTACTTTAGCAAATTATTTCAAGTAGTCTAATTATTAAAAGTAAAAAAATTAAAGTAGTAATTATTTCAAGTAGTCGCAGGAGCGTAAACCGTGTAATGATCCTTAATTTTTCGAGGATTCTTGCAGTCTAATACAATAGTTTTCGATTAAAAAATCTTTATTTTCCGTTTATTCATTTATCTATGCTAAACGTTTTTACTATCTGTAGTTACCTTTATAATAAATATAATGAGTACGTAAAGTTTTAGAGGAATAGTAAACTTTGATGATTTATATACAAAATATATAAGATATTACACAAACTTATAGAGGAACAACAAACGTCTAAGCTTGGTATAGTGCTCCACCAATTAAATGGTCATCGATGTCTTTATATCTCATGTTATCATGTCCCGTTCACTGATACGTCCGGCTGTCCATACTCAGTCCAGGCGACAATGCAGAAGAGCTTTCACACCATATATGGGGGTAGTGAGTAAACAGCCTATTAACCTACCTCATGAACTCGTGGAAAGTCATGTGATCGTCAGTGGATTGTACATTTAATTGCCACCGTCGATGCCTATGAAATGAGGATTTTACAGCGTCGTCCTCAGTTTGTATATACATACAACATAAGTTGTTTAACATTATGCGTTTCGATCGCTAAATAAAATATTTATATTGTATTAAATATATGATCCGTCAATATTTTATGAATCGTTTCTACTATTTTCATTTTGCATTGTTTGATTGCGATGTAAGCTAGCTTTTCTTTGTTACCATGATTTAATTTTCTATACTCCACGAGCCGCTGATGTTAATTCATCGTTTTTTTGGTCTGTACGACAACAAGCGGTCAGAGCAAGGTCGAATAACGAGCAAGTGTTCTACAAAATCCTTCAAGTATCTGTCACAGCGGACGGTGACGGCTGTCGAAACACTTGTAGCGGATACCAGAACAATACCACAGCCTTTGTGCCGGCATGAGACATTGGAACGAAAACAAAAGACAGTATAATGGAGGTTCTGTTTTGACATAACTTATCTTGGACCTGTCCATCCGTCACTCCACATCCATGAGCTATATGATTAATGTATTCCAGTTTGAAGGAAACCAGTCTAGAGCCTGTCATATCGGAGATTTCGTAATGTTTACGTAACTCGAGCTCGTGGTAAGCGCCGCATTTACTACTGACGACGCCAGCGCGAGACATACAATTAAGTCGTGTAAAAATAATATATTTGCATTTTTTATATTAGGACGATGATGATACCATCATTGAACACGCTGGAACAAGTATATTTACACTATGATCCACTCGTCCAATTTTTTCAACAACATTACATCAGTTACAATAATGTACGTGTTGATAGAATCCGACCGAAGTGTATCGATCAACGCTGTATTATAGACGTATGTACATATGTCTGTGAATATATTTATTTAAGAATATACGTATACGAATATATGTAAGTTAGTATTGTAAATGAAAAAGTGTTGACTTGAATTACATTAACCGCAATACGAGTCTTTTCATACTAGAGTTTTTAACGTTGCGGATAATTTCTTTAAAGCTAGTATCAACATTCCTACTTAATAACATTGGAAACCCGACTTGAGACATCGATACGTCTGTAACGTGATATTAAGATGACAATAACGAAGGATAAGCGTTTCTAGGTGGTTCTACAGTGACTATAATGCAAAGAACTTCTCGCGAACATTATTAGTTACATGCTAGACAACCAATGAAACAAAACAATGCAAAATTTAATGTTAGAATAATAGGTTAACTGCGATATAAACTTTGCTTTGTTATGTCCGGTTAGCTGTATTAAGCTTGGCAATTTATGTACGGAGAGTACGTCTATTAACATATTCAATCCACTGAGTCATGAGGTATAGAAAAAACATGAGTACGAATAAGTACACAAGAAAGCTCATAATTATTCAATCAGAAAGTTTAATTACCTTTCGACAAATGCAACTGGAACATAATTTCATATGATAAACAGAATGGAAACTACTATAATAATAGGAAGAACATTGCAAGTTGATTTTATTATTCTTTTTTTGTTAGTAAATGTAGGTACTAAAAAAAAATCACTCTAAAAGCCAATGATTTTATTTTCAGGTGAAATTGTTGATCTGTTACGTAATCGCATTTTTATGACCAGCCATGTATTACTGCCGCTCAGTACATAATAACACTCCATTTAACCTTATAAATGGAAACGTGTACCACAAGCTCTTTGGATCATCATCCAAATTGAATTTTAGATTACATTTACAATTACTCTCTATACAATATGTTTTACGCTACGTTCGATTGAAAAAGAAATGAATAGGCTTTATGTTTAAGCCTACGGAAGTTTCTTCGCGTCATGAAAAAGAAGCAGTCAACTCATTCTCAGAATCACTTTCATTTGTGGCCACGGTCCGAAGAGGATTTAATTCATTTGTAACTGGCTCAAGCAATGTTTAGCATTTCATCGAGCGATGGAACCGCTAACGTTGACGAGTCTATAAAACACAGGTGATAATAGACGTTATGTCTAGACCAGTAAATTATAAGTCTGTAACGTTAATTACTTACGCTGTCACAATCACAGCAGAAACGAACAAGCTAATGATTTTTCTCCAATGATTTCTTTAATAAATCGGGACTATTTTATTTGCTTATTGTAATCTTAAACCGATTACGAGCGAAACGTAAATAGATAATGCAAAAACAAAATAGAGACACAAATGCGTCATTTTGTTTTATCTTCCAATTCTATATGTAGGCCCAAGTAAGTTAATTTCTTTCCAGACTGTATAAATGCGGGTACAATTTGGAACAATGAAGATTCAGGTCTGATGTTCTCACGTTGAGCGCCGATGCGTGAACGTAACGCTACGGTCAGTTTGCGTGCAGACTTACGTCGAAGAACCACCATGACTTCGATCACGCGAGCAATCACACCAACACATTAGAATGTGAGGTCTCCTGTAAGCAATTAACGCGAAGACGATCTCTCTCACATTAACCATCTAATGTGGAAAAGTGAATTTATTTCAAGGAAAACCACCAGAACATTTCATTCGCAAAAAGCCAATCTTGCAAATATTACACATACCAATGGTCGTTTGCCGCTAGTGCGAATTTGAGATGTAAAAATAAGATTATTCACTTTATTTAGACTTAATTAAGATTAGGAAACATAAAAGATTTTACATTACAGTAATTTAGTTGTTTGCTATTTATGTTAATGTTAAAAATGTGATGAATTATTTTTAAATAAATATGAACAAGACAACGAAATAAGTCATTAAAAATAAGGGTACTTTAATTGTTATTATGTGTAGGATATTATTGATAGCATATTTGAACGATTTCAAAAGTAAGTTGAATAGATCAAGGAACAAACGTTACGAACACTTTATCCCAAAACAGGCACTTAAATTTATTTTTAAAATTTCTCTGTTTGAAATTAATGGAATAAATTTTCTTTGCACAGCAGATCGACACATTGACCATGTGTCAAAGAGCTCGTACAGGAAATAGTACCACGCGGAATTAATAGGACTTTACATAAATACACAGGTATGTCGATATAAATTTGAGAACTCGTAAAACGTTTTACTTGTGCAATTACAATGTGCGTTTATGTCAACAGCTAGCGTGCTGATGCAACAACAGCCGAGGTTTTTAAATAGCAGAAATACTCGGTGAACGCAAATAAGGTGGCGAAGATTGATTACTCAAAGCCATGTTCGTAGCTCTGGAAGGTGCGCCACATTAAAGGACACTAGGACATAGCATTCAATATATTCTAACCGCACAACCAAGTAATGCCGTGAACAAAGTCAAATGTGGAAGAAGCACATCAGATTCTTCGGACTCGGTGCTCTCTGACCATGCCGTAAAGGACCTGGCGGGATGGCATAATAATAATGTTAAAATTAAGCTATAAGAGCAGTGTTTCAGCCAAAAGCTTTATCCTTTTTCAAGTTAAATGAAAAGACTAATAATTGTGATTCTAATAATTTCAAGATCTTTTGAAAGGTCAGTGATATCAGATATTATTTCAATTAGCTACGTAAACAATAGTCGCTGGAACTAGACATATTTTTATGTTCTAAAATACATATTATATAAGACTAAATTGTGACCAAGACCTCCCGATAAAAATATATTAACAAAGGGCAATAAAACTAAAAAAGCATTAAATATAATAGAACTGTGGTATATAAAATAGACATTAAGTTTTCTTTATTTCAATTGATTTATTGATTGATGACCTTGACAACTGGATCAAAACAATGCTGGATTCAAGAAACTAATTAAGTTAACGTAACAATGGGAAACAAAGAGCGACGTATCCGCCTTTATCTATACAAAGTCACATTATTCGGTTTTTTCTTCAAGACATATCCATTTGTCTTGTTACAGATACAGTCTTGACAAATTAAAGGTAATAATTTGAAGTCCCATGGTCAATAAAATGAAAATCAACGTTGTATGTATACGAAAATGCGAATAAAAAATCTAAAGAGACCATAGACAAGGAATAAGACAAGGGCAACACAAATACTTAGAAACAGATCTAAAAAATTAAATTACTAATAAAGCTTTAAGTGCCGTGAGAATCTACTGATTTAATGTGAAATAATGAATCCTTGATAAAACGTTTTCATTTGTTAAATACTGATTGTGAGTAACAATCTTTTTACTACACATGTAATGGCCGTAATCGGTTATGCGATCGATGGTAACATAGCGTAAAGATTACATTTCTTGTGATATTAGTTCCTCTTCTGTAAAACCATTACAAACAATGTTATCATATGAAATGCAGTGGCAAACATTTTCAAACATAAGATAACGGTTAAAACATGTGAATTTCATTGTGTTAATAACTATAACACAAATGTAAGAAGAACATTATCTTGAAATTATAATTTACTTGCATCTGCTAATGTAAAGCGCAATATACGTTATTAAATTATGATATTTCTACAAGTGTTCAAAATGTATAATAATATGTTATTGTTAACACGGGTGCAACTTTCCCAATAGCAAACAAATTTTATCGTCAGTTTATACAATATTGAAATTGTCTATGTACTTACAACAAAACTTGCTGACTGTAGCGCAACATTCACTTATTACTTCTAGTAATACGTTTTGAATAGCCTCTAATAATATTTAACTGTTATATAAATGTTGTAAATGAAATACTCAACAAATGTTGTTAGCCTATTTCAATAGAACTATCACGTTTAGTAAATACAGAAGACTTCCCGACTCTCGTGTCAAGTACCGATGCGTTGTGTATGAATTATGCATAAGTGTTCGACTCTCGCAAGGGAAGTTAAATTTAGTTGACTTAACGAAAACTTCTCATTATACCAGTGTTGCCAGTCAACGGTGTTTTGTTTTTCCCAGTGTACGGGAATATTTTAATTGAATTGTATCCGTTTATGTGTGTGTTTAAATATAACGTGTATTGTTTTTGGAAAAGTTGTTGTATAATATCTACCATTTATTATAACAATATCGGCTTTAAAACTATTCGTTTACCTGTGGATGTTAGATATAACCGATATATTATACAAAAAAATTAAGATGACATTAGCTCGAAATAGAAAACTGTTGTTTAGTGTAGTCTCGAAGTACCGTAATATGGAAAAACCAAAAACTGAAAGATTTCGTACTTAAGTCCATTAATAATAACATAACATCACGCCTCTGATCCCCAAGGGGTAGGCAGAGGAGTGTAGTACACTCCCATGTTTCACCGCTTATGTTTAAGTCCCATGGAATGGGCGGTGAGCCTGTTGCCGTAAACCGGGCATAAATCCATATCCACTAATAGATATTGTAAATTAGAAAAATCCAATAGTACCCCGATTGGCACTCGCGCTTGTAAGCACTCGACTAACGAGGCATTCAATAATGCCTATGAATAATTTTAACATGCTGATCCAGTTGAATCTATAACCTTCGCTTGCGTCAGAAAGTCAACGCTTTGCCAGGTTTTCATAAAAAATGAATGACATCCTGCATGTAAGTACTAAAATCTTCCGCAATAAAGTCTCTACTCTCAGATGTAATAAAAAGACGCTGTCCAAATTTTTCAAATTTTTTCAATCATAAACAGTCTCGCATGATATTTGCTTTAATGGAAGTGCTGCAGATAAATCTTGAGTTTTGAGAACATGCACGGGAACAACAAGATGTAAACTTTGTGTAGTTTCCTAAACACTTCATTCACAATTTAAAAATCTCAGTGTTTCATCATTTATAATTCGGCTATTATTTATTCGTTCAATTTGCCGCTTAAAACGGAAATCGCAATAACTTATATAAATAATACAATCAAGATAAGGTACTTGGACTTCACATGAACATTATAAGAATGTAATATAACACATCAATTCATTAATTGTTCCATTATAAGCCACGTACCTGTACCGTATAATGACAATGAATAAATAACGCCATATTGTATCACGCTGTACTAACATCAGAATTTCCTATTCTGGCCTATTATTCATGACTGCAGTGTGTGGGAGGGACACTTATTTTTCTCAGAAGGTTGAGGAGACATACAGAGTGAGTCATTTTTGAATGAACGCACGTTGCAAAACACTGCCCCATTCAGACCGTGAGGTTATGCAAAACGATGCAATCGCACAGTATTTAAAGCACATCAGAAACATAACGGACATCGTGTATTGCGAAACGTACTCAAAATGGAGTTGTGAGGTCGCCTTGTCTTCGACTCATACCGGGCTACATGCAATCGCCATCTACTAACTAAACAATCATGCGTCAACATTTTAAAAATAGTAATTTGCAGCAGTTTCTCAATCGTTTCGTTGTTGAGCTTCCCGGATTATAAATAATATTTACATGCCCCAACGCCTAAGCTTTTAATCCCCTTTAATCCTTTAATTTTTATAAAACGAAAAGAGCACATTATTGACCTTTATTTATCGTAATTAAAGCATACAAACAAGGCTTCAATCAAATTTAAAACGTTTTTTATTAAAATAATTTGATACTATTAAAGTTCTAGTAATAGAGGTTGCATATTCTTTATCAATTGGTTGACTCTTAAGTTCTGTTTTTGCCAGAGTGAACATTGGATTGCTATCGACAGCAAAACGATTTCGTTACATAGGTAGCTTTATTTAAAACTATGTAAACTAAGTTCCCAACCAGGACAGCTATCTACGGGAACAACACCAAAAATTATCTTCACCACCATGTTATTGCTCACGATATACTGAAATAGTGGGATCCAGGGACAAGTCAGTACAATTGTGCCCTCAATCAAATACATCTCACAGCACACTTGAAAAGGGAACCAGTTAGGAATGTCCAATTATACAATTGTGAGTGAAGCGCCATTATCTAGGCAAGTCTCTATGGTCATAGGCTAGCATATTATTAAGTCAGAGTGCAGATGAAGTTGTTTAAGATATCGAAGGTGGTAATGGGTTTTGATACAGTTTAAGATAATTCGATCACATTAAATAAACTACATATAATTAAGGTGGAACTGTGCAAAAAAAAGTGTGGTATAAGAGCAAAATATTTTGTGGACAGGACAGATTTGAGAAAAGCATTTAATTATTCTAATGTAATATGACAAATAAATATATGTATGAACTTCTGAACAGTTGGACTAAGTAATTTAAAAAGTTTAAAGGATTTAGAATCCGGTATTTGGCCATATACTTAATCCGAATTCTGTGAATTACCACGTCTAGTGGTTTATGGCATTTCTCGGTAATAAACACAAGTAGACGTTCGAAATGTCAGATATACTAGGATGTCAGATTTTCAAACATTCAAACGACTGGCAATACAGCATGAATGGCATGTTATTTGCAAACTGTAGGTTAGAATCATAAATTCGAGATTAAACAACATTCTATAAAATATTCTTAATTATTTTTATCATTGCCTTGTACCGTACAAAATTAAAAATATTAGCTTAGTATTAATGCACACCTAGATAATATATTCCGATGTAATTACATATAAACAAAAGTCCATAATGTTAGCAACTATCGATTCCAACATTGATTCCAATGTTTCTAACGTGTTTGTTGAAATTACAAATTAATTGTAACGGAAACGGCAGGAGGCGTAGCAAAAGTAAACAATAATTCACAGCGAACAACCAAATAGTTACAATACTAGAACATAAATATTTTATCGGAACGGAACATGTATCGAGCGTATCCATATTAGCCTAGACTTAGATTTACGACGCTTTCGCGAGAATTTACGCAAAACACAGGCAAGCGTTCCATCAATAACGCGTATGCGAATATAAAAACGGGTCAAAGCTATAATCCTTATCTCGTGAGAGAAAAATTACAGCGACGAAACTGCTAAAACATCAGGAAAGTAGTTACGGCTCATTTGAATGCAGTTTTTGATAAGGATGTAGTATAACTCATTGTTGTTAGCGAGGAAATATTCGGTCGTTTGTCGCTGGCGTACAAACGCATGATGATATACATTAAATGCGTACGTTCGAGAGGAACTAAATGCGTCGAATTCGAAGCCGATGCCCGCCGAACCAATGAGCGAACGTTGTGTAGCGAGTAGAATGCAGGCCACGCTCTATACTATTAATTCTCTGAACGCTGTCCGCGGTTGACGGTTATTTTATTATAGCTATAAAATCGTTGGGTGTAAACCGACGATTTTCACTGATTTATCATCTAATATTTATTTTTCACGGTTCACTTGCGCGACACTACTGTAAATTTGGACTCTGCGAACCTAATGCTTATGTATGTCGTATCACTGCCAAGTCTATGTTTATTGCTATATTTAATACACATTATATTACTAAACCTACTTGTCTCAAAAACAAGGAGTTTGCATGTACAACTGTGATGATTTCGTCATCGTGGCTTTTATGAAACACGCGTGTTTGGTAGATAATAGAAAGTTTATAGCGTCCGGGGTATAAAGAGGGAAATCAAAAAGCGTCGCAAATTGATGTCAGATCTATTTTAGAGACGTTTACAATAAAGCTTGTATATTGTACAGAGCACAAATAGGTTCTGACGAAGGATGAGATGTTTAATTAGCAGTATATTAAATTTGAGTAAATTCTAGAACTTTCGAACTGATAAATAAATGAGCAGTAGAAATATTCGCGATAGTTAGTTATTCAGTAAACCAATAAATATTCAGGTTGACGGATTTTTGTTTCGTTATTTAGTTTAGTCCTAATTTTAAACGTTGGCAATGTAAATCGAGACACGTTTCTGTAAATGTTAAAATTAATTTCGAGATATCCCGTCGTTGATATTTCGCTAATGATTTAATCATGCTATTTATGAAATCTAATTTCAACAGCAGTCCCCAACACACGCTCTGGTTTTGTTGGAAGGAGAAAATATGTTTTCTAGTATTGCTAACACATTATCTACCATCTTGCTTATGTTCACAACAATTTCATTAAGACATCTACGTCTTACTTTGGATTGAATCTGCCGTCAAGCATATTTAAAGGAATTTCAATAACATATTAACCATATATTTTTAAAGAATTCTAAAATTAGGCAACATTAATCGTCCGAGCTATTTAGATATTTAATGACATAGGAACCGGTATCAAAATATTCAACAGGGGCGGTACTTGGCACTTCCAAAGACAATCAAACGCTTGTCAGTACCATTCATAATGATTCCTCATATTTGAAACAACGCCTCTCGGTCACATGTCATGTTTGCTTTTGATGAGTGCATAATAATGAAGCACCGAGAGACTGTCCTCATTCAACGGCTTCTATTCGCAGAAAAGTAGAACCACTCTTCACTAAACTTACTTTTGTCAGCCATTGCTAATAGACATAGGTACATATACAAACTCAAAACTAGAGGCTAATCTGAAATTGGATACAAAATTGTACATGATAACAGTATGATAGCATTATCGTACATATCTTCAAGTTAAACAGAAGCGCCGGTTTTAAACGCCCTAAAGCTATTTCGGCCACAAGGTTGTGAGACATGACATGATTTCAGAGTGACATACACCGGTTCTGTGTTGGTGTATGAGGAGAGACCCTAATTTATGCGAGGTAGCCCAGATGTTTATCGTCGAGATCCGCCTACGCGAACGTTCAACAATACTTGAAGAAGTCGATGTGTCAAGCGTTTTAATAGGCCACAAAGAGCAATTCTTACGGCCATCTGGAACACTTCCTTGCTTCATCTCAAGGTACATATCTACCTACTTACATTACATATCACAGTCGTCACGTGTCACTTGTTCTCGTCATCGTAATGTCCTTTTGAAATGCTAATTGAGTATGTCGATTGAAAATTTGCTTTAATCTTCTGTGGCTATGAATTAGCTGTTGCAATTACAACCTTAACTTAAATTGAGATGAAAATCACTATAAGACTAATTACAGTCTATTTTCTTAATAAAATAAAATAAACGAAGAGTTATTAATAATAATTACAAGTATAAATTTAATAACTGTCATGTACGTAGATAATAATTGCTATGATGCGAATTATATTACTACAACATATATATTAATGTGTACAGATAAAATTGACACCTACAGTTATATTATTAAACATAAATTATTCGTTTGATAGCGGGTTTTAAGAAATAATTCTGATGCATTAAATATTATCAATATGTTTGGTGTTAAATAAACATATCCTTATTAATTATTCAAGACTCATATAATTTAGCGTTCATTATTATAATATTAGTACTACGATACAGATTATTGAAATGATAATAATAACAATAATAATGATAATTAGCATTGATTAATAACAATAAAAACGGATAAAATATATGACAATTGTTTAATCGATGTAACACAAACAGTGGGTATTGAGACAGTGAGAAAATGTAACATTAAATTTATTAGGTAACATTAACTAGGGTATTTTTACATACCAATTTAATAACGTTGACGTATTACAGTGAGAAGAACCTGTAAAATACATACATTATGTATGTTTATAAAATAAATACAAAGCATTCATTGAGTTCAAAACGCTTAAATACTTCGTTTGCGGTTTGTGGTATATGAACGAATCAAATTAGTTTAATATTTATTTAAAATTAAAAAAAACAAGATTCAAACAAATATATGTTATATAAATAATAAAAGGGTAATAATAGAGGTCATATTTCGGATGTTTTAAGACCTGAAAAAATGTGAACTTAATAAAAATCGGTCTCAATTGAAATCCTTTTCTAGGTGTGGTTGCTTTGGTTGTTCTAATTTGTCTCCCTGAAGTAGAACCTTGGATTTAATGGTGTAAACACATAAATATATGTTCTTCTTCTTAAAGTGCCTCTCCAACCAGTGAAGGTTAGCTATCAGCTTCCTACTCTCTTCCTTGTTTTTTGTTCTACGAAATAGCTCAGCGGCGCTGGCGATTCCGGTCCACTCTTTGATGTTACATAGCCACGACTTCTT
>DWME01001494.1:0-24568 GCA_018244795.1 Parelbella ahira ahira
TGTGTGTGTGTGTGTGTGTGTGTGTGTGTGTGTGTGTGTGTGTGTGTGTGTGTGTGTGTGTGTGTGTGTGTGTGTGCGTATGTACACGTGTGTGTGTATGACTGCGTGTGTGTGTATAGGAGTGTTTTCACAAGTATGTTATTTGTAACTGTGTGTTTGTTTGTCACTACGAAATATGCATCTACCACACGCTCTCTCCAGACAACACAACAATACACATAATAATTTATTAAAAATGGCTCAGCTGTTTAGGAGCTTAGTGCCATACAAGAACAGAAGATTAAGTATAATATTTCAGAATGTACTAGCTCGAGTCGAGTTGACCTTAATTACACAGATAGTAGACTACACACATACTTGTTTTACACACCACATATTCTATCTTTATTTTTTAAGTAACCTTCCAACAGCAAGTCTGTCGGGAAGACATCGCTATATTAACGATAACGCCTTTTGTTCTTATCCTGTTGTCTTATGTTATATAGTATAATTATGGTATGATTTTCTCTTACGTAACAAAACACAGTAAATACAATTTACCTATATTGTGCATAATTTAAGTTTACATAAAATTCGGAATATATTTCATCAGTAAATATAAATAAAAGTATATTAATTTAATACGTAACTCGCTTATACTTTTCATATACTTACTAAACATTTGAATCGTTACATAACGATTATTCTTTAGTTGCTGTACGACATTGCCTACTTAAAATAAGTGGTGTTCCGATTTGAGGGACGCATAGCAGACAGACACACTTAAACACGACACAACCTTCTTAGTCTCGACGTTTTCCAACTTAACTATATGTATGATGATATGACCTGTGCCAAAGAATGTTATATTAAAATGCCTATGTCAGAGTTATGCTATTTATTATATTTTTGTACTTTTGAATTTACAGACTGCTTCTTTGGTCAAGCGCGACTGCTTATCGGGAGGTCCTGGGTTCGAATCCCGAGCCGGGTACTATTAGATCCTACTAATAGCTCCCAAGATCAGTGACTCGGATTCTGGATGTGTGCTCGGTGTATGGCAATAGGGTCACATATACTCCAGGGCACTTAAACGCATCTGGTGAAACTTGAGAGTGTGCTACACTCCTCAGCCAACCCCTAGGGGGATTACACGCGTGGTGTTACGTACACACGTAATACATATTTTTATAGAATTACGTTACACAGTAAAAAACATTTTAAGTAATAATTTTTTAGTAAAGATAATTATTCAAAACGGCGGCTATCTTTATATTTTATCCTAACGATTTAAAAATTAGGATTCCTAGTGTCGTAAATGTGAATAGGTTTGACTGTTAAATATCTCTCCAATATGTTGTACCTATTATACTTTAAAAAATATGAATTAAACCTAACAATTTAAATTGTTTAATGTTTCTGCTGCGTTAAAAAGTATATACCTACTTACTTCAATACTCGCAGTTACGCCTGAGTTGTTATTATCACCGAGTTCTCGTCCGCAGCTTACAAAACGCATTTATGTTTTTTGTTACCAGTGTACCTATGTAAAGAGACTAATCAACATAACAATAATTTGCATAACGAACAAAACCGTGTCGGCATAGAACTATATACCTACATTACGCCCCGTAATGAGATACGGCAACACTTGCCGCTTTATCAGAAATCGATACTGTGTATGTGTCTATGTACGTGTGTATATACATGTGTAGGTGTATGTGTACATCCATCCGTCATTTATATTAGTTAAAAGTGATTAAAATGAATACAAATGGTATTTTATAAGTATGTAATTAATATTTTTTGGATAAATCGATTTTACAAGCATCACAATTTTGAAAGAATTTTTGAGATGAATACATCCTCCGATCTATACCTACAAGGTTACAGCAAGTGATAAATGTCTTAAAAACACAATTCTAGTAAAGAAGAGAGCGCCAAGATTTGAACCCGGAACCCCCAGAATGCAAGCTGAATTCCAAATGACTAAGTTATCATTGCTGGCGTACAATTTATGTTTAGGGTACGTATAAAACCTCAACATCAACTTAGCATTGATGTTTCCGTAGGTAATGATAGAAAGATTATATTTCTCAGCTACTAAAAATATCAAATTTGCATAAACGTTTAATTAAGTAACGACAGAAAGGGCAAAATTTATGAAACTGCTATCATTAATTTCACCCCTGACGCAATCTTTCGACACCCGCCCAGGGTTGACAGACGGAAAACGCCATTAAACATTAAGTTTACCCTTTGTCACAACTTCTTTCTACAGAGGTGTTTCAATAAGGATTTAAATTAAAGTGAATAATGGATATAGAAAGAGCACGGCAGTCCTGTAAGGATAAGACATTTGGCATTCAGTGCTCTCTACCTACCCCGCCAAGTCACTTGGCGGTGTGGTATAAAACAAATAAATAACTAAAATGAAAAATTTTAAATATGATAGACTCTTAAAACTGTTGTTACGTTTACTATTAATGTTAGAGGATCATGCGGATCGCAACAAATCCTTTACGGGTTGGCAGTAAGTACAGAATAACAATACTAACTAGTAAATAATACGTAACATCAAGCCCATATGTCCCCGAAGAGGTGCAGAGGAGTGCAGTACGCTCCCATATTTCACCGGTTACTTTTACCTCCCACTATGGAATAGGTAAATCATGAATTGCCATACACCAGACACACATCCAGGCTCCGAGCCACTACTGGGAACAAGCATACGAGTATATCAATCCTATGTAAAGTACCCATGATACGCAAGCTTGGCGAGTGAACACTTGCTGCGTTATCACATATTGATTACAACTTCAGTGGTGTAGTGTGCAGTATCCGTGCACTAACATATAGACAATATATACCATCAACGAAGTATCCTTTACAACATACAGAATATAGGTAATTATATATTTTTTATGAAATAAACTCATTGGTCTAGGTTGCAACCTTGACTGCCAAGCCAGAAGTTCGATCCCAAGTTCGGGTACTGTTGAATTTTTCTAACTTGATATTCCTAGTAGCAGCTCGGAATCATGATTTGTGCCTGCTTTACGGCAACAGACTAACTCCCTATTCTTATAATTGCGGGTGTGTTCAACACCAGTGCTTACACCTTTGGGGATTTACAAGCGTAATGTTATGTTATAAGGCACCGAATATATCTGTATATGTCTGTCATATATATTCATATATATGTTATGCTACAAGACGTCTAAGGTACAGTCAGAAGGATAATCTACTGAGCTTCAATTATGAAGGAATGCGTTCGACATGATAATGAGCACTATGCACGTTGTTTATCAACGATCGATTGTGTACGGACGTCGAGCTAAACAATGTGATACGTCAGCGGCCGAAATGCAAAGCGGCCGTCACAGAACACGACCGAAATACTTGATCACTGAAATTGTGGGTCGCCACTGTGATCGATTGCTGGCACTTTGATGGCGAATAGTTGAACCTGTTTGAAATTGTGCCTACCTACCTAAAATGGGCTAAGACATTCTCGTTTGCATACAGAGGTCGCAAATAGTTTGCAATGCTTATTAGGAGCAATCAAGGAATAGCTTTACATTAGGCGGTTTCAGAGAGACGTAGACGAAATCAAATGACAAAGATAGTCTTATTACAGAAGTTTGAGGAGCTTGCGTTTGACATAATGTTGATGAATGATTGTGTCGTTTGTTTTGTACTAGAATTTTTTTTTTTTTCAGTTTTAACCATTATTTTTATTATTGCAAGTACTATCACGCCAGGTCCCTATTAGAGTAGGTAGAAAGCATCGAAAGTTAAATATTTCTATCCTTACGACCTGATGTGCTTCTACTTCTAAGTCGGGCCTGTAGAAAGAATTGCAGATGATAGAAATAAGACAATTACACAATATGAACGTTGATGGATACTGTTCCGTAGGAAATCAAGACTTACCTATCATGACTATAAAATACTGGCTGATCGAAGAGCCAGAAGCCTCTGAAGCATTACTTTTTGTGTTTTACTAAGCGCAGAGTTACAACTTTCAAATAGCGATACTGTAAGATACTTGATGTAAAACTTCTGTTCATGTATATTATATGTAAAGCTTTATTGTACTGTGTAAATAGTACAGAAGACTAACTTCATAAGCTCCGAGACAATAACCGTAGTTATTAGGAAACAGGCGCCGTAGATCGTATAACTGCGAACGAAACCGCGTTCTAAATTTACGATTGTCGCTATAACACAGAAATAAATTCAGACAGCGCTGACGCACTAGATTGGACCATTGATGCGCGCGGTTTTATCTATTGTACGCACTAAAATAGGACAAAGTCGAAAGCGGCGCGTTGACACACTGATTTATTGCAATTGCCGTCACAAATATACGAGTGAGATGGAGACGGGCCATTAAAGGAATTGATGTTCAATACACATTAACGAAGGATTGTAATTTGGTTGCGCCCGCAGCCGCCAGGAGGCGCCGGCGCAGATAGAAACGCACCCGGCGACCTTGCGCATGCGTCGTCCGTCGCGTCCGCTCTGTCCATTCCTAGGGCTGTTGCGGTCAAGCTCATTAATTACAAAATGGCCGCCATAATTGAACTTGAATTACCACTTCGACATTTCAATCAATCGCTTGCTTAGCATCTACTTAGCATCCATAACGAGTGGAGGCTTGAGCACGTTGTTTTGTAAATACCGCTTATGTATTTGCTCTGAGATTTTTATAACACTAATTAATATTAATAAATTAGCAAAACCATTTCAGATTTCAGATCAGGATTTAAAAATCTTATGTAAAAAAAATATTTTTTATAAACTCTACAAATTATCATTTTTAAGAAAAAATAACTTAAATCATGTAATTTAACCTATTCTGAACGTGAATTACGTACACATGCGCAAATAAAACCTTAATACAGTGATTATAAACAAATTATGACTGATTTTCAAAATTAGGTCACAGCATCCGGCGTTTAATTAATTGCGAGTGGCAACCCTGACGTCAAGAGGAATAGCCTAACAACATGCGATACGCAGAATACTAAGATACGCGGCGCCTGCGCAGGCGCCGACCGCGCTCGCCTCGCGCCGCCGATTTAACATTCTGTGATGTGATTCCTTGCGCGTCTACAATGCAAAAAATTGTTCAAATCATTGTGTAACTGTTGCTTAACCCCTGTGCACCGTTATCACTCACCTTTTATATTATTCTGTTAGAACAAAAATATTGTATGTAGGTAGAGTACCAGTAATTAACTAGTTTTATCTACCGCTTTTTGTGTGTGTTTGATCCCGCAAAATTCCCTCTTTTATTTTTTATGCTAATTAGTTATTCATACCTTATATTCTCAAACTCATGTCATCCACTGCCCTCTTTTGCAAATAAAAAATTTGATTAGCCAGCCAAAATATTGTTAACTCCACTATGTGTTAGAGATACACTTTGCGTTAATGAAAAAAAAATCCAAAAAAAGGGAATAGATAACAGCAAAACGAAATAAAAAGATGAAATTCTTGTGATTAAAATGCCCGTAGAAAACCAGAACACTTGTGCCACGTACAAAGATTTTTTCAACTATTTTCAGTAGAAGCGATTGTGTTCCAGTTTCCTGGTTTTTTACTCCCGTTTTCCTTAAATATAGGGCGCGCTGATGAAAAAGATTACACCTTTGTCGGTGCCACACAGTTATTATAGTTCCATAGGCTATTTTATGGTCAAAAAATGTAACGTGCATTTTGTTCCCTTTCTTGTGTATTGTACAAAGCACAATTCACAAATATTAACTGTACGATTTATTCCATGTACCTATGTACGATTTTATGCTTATACGAGATCGTGGTATTCAAAATACTTGGATCAAGAACTGTATTTATTCATATTACATACATAGCTTGAACAATTTCATTCCATGCGACCAAAAGAAGTAGTGATAGCTTAATGATTTTGAGTTCAGCTTCCGACCCCAAGGATCTAGGGTTTGAGTTCCTGCTCACAACTTTGACTATACCATGTGTTTACCGGTAAATAATACTGGCACATCAACAATCGTAAGTAGCCTGCACGCCTTAGAGTTTCCCCAAAATGTTCTCTGGGAGGTGGAAGATCTGTCAATAAGCATTTAGTCCACATGATAGACTTAATTTTTCTCACGATGAAGAAAGACCTGTGAGCTGAGATACGATAATTGGCTGATGATAATCTATAGGGTTACATATCAGTATATATCTATTACCGATTAACAGAACTGTAACATAATGCCCTCAATCCCCGAAGAGGTAGGCAGAGAAGTCCAGTACACTCCCAGGTTGCACCAGTTACACTAGAACCTAAACTCTACTTAATATTAGGTGCTATAAACATGTCGGTTACGTTGACTACTTAAAAGAGGCTGCGAGCCCATGTACTATTTCGGTCGAAAAAAGCCTGGTTTCATCTAAGATTAAGATTAGGAAAATTGGAATTTAAATACGGTAACTATAAATAAAACTCTACATATCGTTATCATCGACCTCGCTGCGATTTGCAGAGGCTCGCGAAGAAGGATCTCGGATAGGTCCGAAAATAGTCGGGCTTTTGTTAAAAAATATATGTACGTGAGTTAAGCCGGATATAATTTAATTATATTCATACACATAATTAAAAACATCAAACGTGTGATATGACAAGATTCTTTTGAGAACTTAACGAAGCTGGCAAAATCCTTTTTTACGGCTCGATACGGTGAAAATACGTATGTTGTACAAGATTACTCCTCCGATAGAAATCCGCTTCGTAAATTGTAATCGATCGTATCACACAGCATCGAACTATATAGAACCGAATGCCCTACTCAATAATGTTGTTTTTCGTATGTTAGGTAGCAAAGCCGGCATACGTCCCTGCACGCAAAAGCGCTAAAGACGCCGTAATCCCCAGACCTAGATTATTTTTAACCCTCCATTCCTTGAAGATCCTACTAAGTAAACATTGATGAAAAGATACAGGCTGGCTAGATTTCCGATACAGCAGAATTTATGGACGTGTTGGGTGCAAAATACACACAACAAACCGGTAGGCAGAGAGTAAATTTACAAATAGATATTATCATCGCTGATTTTAAAATTGATAGAATCCAAAAAGGTGCGTAGACGCAAAACTTAGAAGTTTGCAAAAAGTTACAAAGATCAAAGATTGAAATATTCTCTTTTTATGTAAATGAATATTATATACATATTTTCTTTTTATGTAGAACAAATTTACTATTTTTGTACATCAACTGAACACCGTACTTAATGTAACATATCACTATAATGTCATTGTCCGTTCTTAGATTCTGACGCGTATCATTTCTCAAAGTGTGTGTTCCTATATTTTTTTAAATGTAATCTGACACAACGAGATCAATGACATCTGATCGCGATGTCGCGTTATAGTTTTTTTTTTTAATTTTGACACTATCAATAATAAAATTCACATCCGGTCCTACGTTCAGCGATCTATCTCTTACTACATGTTTGTGGTTGATTTCATATATAAATCGGAACGAAAAAAAGATTCTAATATATTTTAACCTATTGAAAAAAAAGTATCTACCTAAATTTTTTAATATTCAAAAGTTTTTAGCAAGCAGCTTTTCTATAAATTTCCAATAGATGGCGTTTATGCACATAACGCGTTATTTTGTATTATATTACACCGATTGCATTGATTGATCGAACCATTCATTAAGTAATAATCTATGAGTTTTAACTGGTTATTCGTGTGTTTTGAGTACAGCGAATTAGATTAGGTACTGTAAATAATATAATATCTAACTCTAAATTTATACTTGATATGCTAACGAGTGGAACATTTTTTGAATCATAAATAGTTTTACAATAGCAAATAATAAAATTAAAGTAAATGTATAAAATAAATATTAAAGTCATGTCTATGTCATCACTATGTCCAGCAGTGGACTGAGATAGGCTGATGATGATGATGATGATATGTTAAAGTTAAAAGAAATAATAAAAAGAAAATATTTACAAGTATGAATAGAAAATTAAAAAAAAATTAAAGAGGTTAATAAGTACAAATAGACATATACATATACCTAATAAATTCAGATAATATCTCGACAAATTGTATGATTCTTCTGATAAACTGTGTTATGAAACAATGACTCATTTCTATATGTACATAAATATGTATGCACACGTTTACACGCTGTGGTAATTGGTACCTACCATATATGTAGGTATATTAAAAGTGATAAGAAAATTTACGCACATCAAATTTTAAAGCTGTATAAATATAAAGTTACTGTTAAGCCCATATGTAAGTATGACTACATATTTTCTTAATTATTCGATTCCTTCGTCTTAGCTGCAGATTTTAAAACAATTATTGTACAATGAAAAAGCCAGGTTCAATTCTTGAAGAAAACAATTCGTAGAAAAGCATGAATAATAACGATATTCTCACCCAGACATACAAAGAACATGCAGGTTTCATATCATAAAATACAATAAAGTTTATTATAATTTTTTTTAATAATTCATATACGTGAAAAAAAATCACCGAAAATACGACATTTTGTACATCAGTAGGTACTACTTACCTACCTCTTATTGAGATCTTTTCAATTTTGATGTAAAAATCAAAAAGGATATTCTCCGATGGTTCAGACTTTGAAAGAGTGACTGAAGAAAGAATAACAAAGCAAATATACTATGCGAATGTTGCTGGACGCAGGTCCGAGGGAGAACAAGGGTCACCGATTTTTTTTCTCCGGCTTTTTTCTCCCGGTCTACTTTAGCCTGAGGGGCGCACAAAGCCGAAGTATAATGACTAAAACATGACTTTCATTGAGTGTATGTATATACCTTATAATGAATAAAATAATTTGAATTTGAATTTGAATTTGACTAAGTTCTGACGGACGGGTACATTAAGAAGTATCCAATACCGGCGTGCATGCATGAAAAGTGATGAATGTGGAAGAACCACGGCGAGCCTCTAAGAATAAAGGATATTTGGCATCCCGTGCTCTCTGCCTACCCTGCAAAGAAGCTGGTATGAAGAAAACAAAATGTATATGTTTTAGCAAACCCAAGCTTGAAAGGAGAATCAACATCAGCCTACCTCAATCCTAAAACAAAGAATATGTAGACGCAATGGTCGAGAAAAATGACAAAATTATAATAACAAGGAAACGGAAAAGCCCTACACGATCACATCTGCAGACAACAAGGATGTACACCAGTTCGCCCCGAGCGTGAAAGCTTAATGTCGGGAAGTACTAAAACTTGTTCGCGAGCTCACAGCACTTGGCTCGAGTGGCGGAGACTCGCGTGTGCGTGCCTCGGTGTCGAAGTTTGAGTGAACAATGCTAGAAATGCCGTTTACAACTGTATCACACATCATTCTCTCTATATTCAAACCATCTTATATTAACTTTCTATTCTAAAGAACTATAAGTCGCAAAAAAAACTGATCACGCCTGTGATCCCCGAAGAGGCAGGCGGAGGAGTGTAGTTGGATGGGAAGAGCTGAAGATCGAACTCAGTGGTGTGCTATTGCAGAGGCCTATGTCCAGCAGTGGACAGGAGTAGGCTGATGATGAAATAACCCTGTGAACCTCGTATCGGCTGAGATTCATTTATTTAAAATCCAATGGTAGTCGACAAAGGAAGCGAAACAAGCACCTGTCGGTCGGTAGTGGAGTTTCCGACACTCGACCAACGCGGCAGTCAATAGTAATAAAAATCATTCATAAAATTATGCAATTATTACTATGTAAATAAATATTAACGGTACTATATTTTGTATCGTTTTTTTTTAAATTAATATAACAGTGGATAGAGTAGCAAACGCAAATCATAAAAACAATTATCCATATATTTCAACACGATTTCCGGTTTAAAAAATATACCTGTATAGAAAGAAATAGATCATGATATACCCGTTTTTATTTCCATTTTACCTAATCGCATTTAAAAACCGGTATATGAACGTCATTTACCGTTTTTCAAACGTGCTGCAGATCATTGACATGGCAACACGTCGTTGTTAACTCGTTTGTTTCACTCAACCCTCCCCTACAGCCCGGCAAGAACGTGTGATAATTGGGTTAAAAATGACAAAGTGGGCGACCGGGCAGTGGACGGCGCAGTGCTGTTATTAAGCAAGGGTTGACAAACAGAGCTGAAACTTTCAGTAACATTTCCATTCATCCAAAACTAAACGAGTCTCCAAAACTGGAGTGTGTGTGAAGAGAATGCTGAATGTAGACGCACGTAAGGTATATGAGGATCGGAATATTTGGCACTTAACGCTCTCTGTCTACCTCGTGTAAAACATGGCGTGATGATACAACAATACAATTTACTTATATCCATCGTATTATACTGATGCCGGGTACAATCGATATAGCGTATTTCGCATAAAGTTATTTACATGACTTATATCTTGTAATCTTGAATATTATTTTAATTTTATATACAGTATTTAGTTTGGAATTACCGATAGTAGTATCAGTAGAAGTGGACAGGCTGATGATGATGATGAACTGAACACAATCTATTTGATAATACTAACTATCGGTTATAAAAAATAAAGATAAGGTCATGAAAAACCAGCAAAAATATTTTCTGAAATGTAATTTTACAACGATCTATTAACAACCCTGAATAGGGGTGGAATTTGCGGTAACGACTAACGAGATGAGTGATGGCACAATGCTGGGCAATGTCGATAACACCCCCAGTCAACCATAACACCAACCCTTCTACAGCCAGCTGTAAATTCAATAAATGAGTTATTTAACATACTTTGTTTCTACTATTTACCATACTATAATGGTGATAGTATTTGTGGTACTTTTCCACACACGGTTATTTCAATCCAAAGTAGGTTGGAAGAGTGCCTGTATTTTGGTAGCAGACCGCTGATAAACTACATATGTACATATAAACTATATACATTAAGTATATAATTATATTAACATGTAATTATGTACTTAATTTTTTTATGTCTGATACAAATACTTGTGCATGACACAAATATAATATGTATTGGATGGGAATCGAACGCACAAACTCTACTTAGCAGTCAGGTTCAATAACCACTAGATCAACGGATTGATCAAAACGACAAATATTCTTATACAAAAACTAAACTAGGTAAACACAAACTATTATTGTAGTTATTTGTGTTTAAATAAATTCTCATTTAAACACAAATTATGATTAATTATATTCACACATTCAAGGTTGGACTGGTAGAGAATACTCATAGACCTTAAAACTACTCATTGTTTAAAACAGTGAAGCGTAAATAAACAAATAAAACAGTAAATTCGTAGAGTAAACGTGCAAAGCTATTGCAACACTGATGTAACCACTGCAACTAATTGCCCGTAATGACATACCACATTGAACACAAGTAGTAACATTTTAGTACAATGAGTAAGAATCGACGGCCCCTATGGTCTAATGGTTAGCGTAGTTGACTGTTGAGCCAAGGGTATATGTTCGACTCCAACGAGGACAAATATATGTGTTGAGCATTGGTATCTGTTGTTTCGTTGTAAAAATATGTATATAGTTATTTATATATGTAGTTTATTAGTCAGCTAGTTAATATAACACAGATTGGTACAGAATCAAATGACCGTTTGTACCTATCTGTTCAGTCGGCTATGCTGTAGATTGAGTAAGAGCAGAACTCCCTACTGGCGTCTATTCTTCCTGGTTCGCACAACCTGGAACTATTAAAGGCAAAAGTGAATAGGTAATTTCTAGGTAAGCGTGCTACATCCTCGGCTACATATGGGGCACCATCAAGTGAGCTTGTAGTCAAACGCGAGCCTTTTGCTGTAAAAAAATGTCAAAATGTACAAAGCTATTTCTGAAACTTTTTAAAAATATTTGTGTAGTATACAATGTTTCAGCGCCTACATTTTATTAACGAGATTAATTTTTATTACTACTCCGCTCATGTCAGTGATAATGATCAGAGCCGCCGAAAACATGGCGTAATGACGTCACGTTTGGCGAGAAAACGCTCGAGATAAGAGCGGTCCCTCGAAATTGAAAATCGTCACAACTGTTTTATCGTTCCAATGTCCGACACCGAGTCTTATCTTGTTATGAGAAGGGTTAAGAACAATCTGTCTTTAGACAAGTTCGGGTTGGCAGACTTCACATGCATTTTGAGAACATTACGGGAAACTCCAGGATGTACCTACAGATTATTTCGTGGAGTTTTCCGTCACCGATACGGCAAGTTATATTTAATCTTACTCGTGCATAATTTTGCAATTAAAGAGATACCGATCAGGACTTGAACCCAATACCATCAAGATGGGAAACTGACTTCTAACCAATAAAGCTATCATTGCTTCATATGATACATAAATATGTGATATTTTTAAAAATGTTAAGACAATGTTTTAGAAACAAATTTTGAGAGAGCAAATGTGCATTATTTAAATTCATCCAATTCAGATGATTAAAGTAAGGATTATTATGAACGATTTCAGCAGATTAAAGAGGAAAATTAACTATTGCACATTGCACGTTGTGGGTAAATTAATTGACTAAAATAAATAAACTCAAATAAATACATAAGTAGATATAGCTAATTGGAAAATTTCCTCAAACGGTTAATAGCTCTCAAAGTAAGTTTTAGAAGGATAATGATGACCGAAAGGCTGATAGACAACATATGCAAACAGCAAAATTAAAAAAACAGTCAAAAATACCATTAGTCCAAAGCGCTACTATTTTATTAAAGACGCCAAAATATTGTCTTCAATGTAGAAGTACCATAACCATAATATCAATGTACCATAGAAGATATACAGTTATCGACAAAATAGAAATGCTACTCTTCCAGCCCTATAGTAGTAGAGCGTGTAATAAATTTATAGAGGGACGTACGCTTCCAAATAGTATGTCGGGTCACGTAAAAAGAAGACATAGTGGTAGACAGAAGGAGTAAATAAATCAATAAAACAGCGATGCGCAGGCTTGTTTCAATCAACAGAATTGACACGGACTCGCTAGTTCGACGCACATGTGATATTTATTTGTTGAATGCAGGAAGCATTCAGAAAATAAATCATAGCAAAACAATAACTCCTTAATAATGACAAATTACTCAATAAATATAAGAGAATATTAGATCGTGTAGAATATTAGAAATCACGAGCTATTAGTCTGTTATTTACACGTACAATTAAGCCCTATTTATATTGAGATAACACAGGTCAACCACAAATCGCGTTCCTGGTACTATTCATAGTATCTATTTACATTACACTAAGATATCCGAGTGGGGCTAGAGCAAACATCTACTGAGATTGTTTTCTAACTTAAATACCGTTATACTTAAGAGAACAGGCAACGTGTAATCTGGTGACTTTAAATAACGTGGTATATATGCAATTCGATGTTTAAAATATTAATTTCTGTAATACCATATTATTTTTATAACAACACACTAGGCCTTTCATTGAGTAGGCATGGATAATATTTGATATCAAGCGCCAAATATAAATTTGATGTTCTTCTTCTACATAATGTATCCCTCAACATCTAGAATCTGACCTATTTGATCGACACAGTGGAAACTTGGTGTCCCGCTGCATATATATACTACAACATCCGCAATGTGCATCTATTTTGTAATTCATTTATCGTATATTCTATCTGAATGTTCTACCCATCGGATCATGTCATTTAATACTGCAATATAAGTAAGTAAGTGAATAAGTAATATGTATATTAGTGTAGTGTATAAAATTATGACATAATAATGAAACGTTCGTAAATGAATCATCCAACTCAAGAATAGGTTAAAAGAAGTGTCGTAATATTAAACGATATTGCCACACAAGACATTTTGCGTCATATCCTCCAAACGCACATGAATGGAGACGTCATCAGATCGCTGTTTACCGTTTCATTGTGCCCCATACGGCTGCATCAGCATGTGCAGTGAACACTGTAAACAGAGTTCACGTGTTTATTTCAGGAACGCAAAACGACGTCGTCGACTCTACTTCCAGTCGCCTAGACGTTCTGGTGACGGTGTTTTGTAGTTCATTCGTGGCAAAAAAAGGCGTGAGCCGCTGAGCGCTTATGAGAATCGTCATTGGCCATATTCTCCAAAACAATATACCATGTATAATATAAATAACTAATAAGAATAGAACATAGACAATAAAGCGCGAAAGAAATTAATGCTTATTGAAACTGTTTTCGAAATTCAAATATTTTTATTACTAGTACAATTTCTTGGATATTCAGTTCCTTGTTTTTCGTAACGACTACAATTCACATCGATCAAATTGAACTCGATTAGTAATTATGAAATTTTTAAAATACCTTTTATCTCCGGGATAAACATAGGCGTATGACAAAGAAAATAAACAAAGTTATTGTATTTTTTCATAGATTTAACATAGCTTACATAATAGAAGGCATAATTAATACTGTCAATTAACTCTAATTATGAATTATTTCATTTTGTTAAAAATATTACGAACACGTATAAATTGTATGTTGTATTTTTAAACAAACTTCGCCTTAATTTTTTCACAGCTTAAGCCTCGTAAATCTTGGTATACTTTACA
This sequence comes from Parelbella ahira ahira, assembly GCA_018244795.1. Taxonomy (NCBI): domain Eukaryota; kingdom Metazoa; phylum Arthropoda; class Insecta; order Lepidoptera; family Hesperiidae; genus Parelbella; species Parelbella ahira. The sequence goes on from DWME01001494.1 coordinate 14,574, forward strand.
TGTAACTAATAACATACATATCACGTTTCACATAGGAACACATTACGGTCGGAAGTCTTTAGAAAGCTTTTAAATACGAAGCTTAAACTCACCCAAGTGTAACTAAGAATCGTCTCAACATAGAATAAACTAAATACATATCACTTGCAGCTTTGACTGGGCGCTTTTTGTTCTAACATAATATTATGTCTATACTCACACTATCTCAACATTTCACGTAATTATTTCAAATGTTGTATCTATTTAATCATTTGTTATTTATTTTTTCTCTTATTTACTTTTCTTATTCCCCTGTTTACACCTTGCCCCTGTCTCACTATCTCTAACTCCTACGAAGCTGTTTGTCTGGAGGAAGTCGCTTAACAGCGATTAACCGCCCAATTGTATTGTCTTGTGCCTGTTTATCATGTTAATATTTATTATGTATAAAGTATAAGTAAGTATAAGTATATTACTATAAGGTTTATTATTAATTTCATTAGCATTTTTATTCATTTATTTTTAATGCTCGCGTATTTCTCCGGTAGCTTATAAGAGGTCAAGTAATATAACATTATACTAATATAAACCTATATATTTCTTAAGTTTCTCATTATAAGTGAGAACGTATTTGTCTTATGAGAAATAAAGAATCTTTAAATCTAATATAACGAGCATGCACCAAGTAACTTGGCTCTCAGATGGATTTTAGATCTGCTAATTATAGTTGATATTTATTATTATTACATACAAAGCTCAGTTAGAAATGGAACACTCCGCGATACCGTTAGGTCTGGTAGCGTATGAATCTTCTTATTGCAAAGCTCGTTTATTCTTAGAATAATTGCCATTCGGTGTAGGTATTGTCAGAAAACACTTGTTTAAACTAATGCCTTAAAAAATCATTTAAGCATCGCTTGTTGAATGTAAGTTAACTATTATTTTAATAGATAAGAAAAATTTGAGTACTGTAATATTGGCATGTCAATTTCTCATAGAGGTAGGCAGATACTAAAGATTTCTTAAGGTTACGACCCTTGCAATCTACTTTCCCCTTTTCTAGATTTATTAAAGTCGTTATAGTTTCTTGTCTATTAAATTTAATCTAGATGTAGTCTCCTACTCGAAAATCATATAAATCTACATAAATACCTACATAAATGATTACTATCATATCATATAGCCAAGTACCATACGGGGTGGTCAGAGACTTCAAAGAGCACTGAGTGCTAAACGTTTATATTCTTACAGACGACGATTGCGGAAACATCTAACTATTTAAATATAACAGAATAATAATCTCTTTAATACCTAACTTAAAGAAATTTAACGACATGTCACTGCCTAAGTCGCACTCTAGTAGAAGTACAACGTAAAAAAAAGATCTTATTTCACCTAATAAAAAAAATCTCAACGAATCTTACCGCAAACGAATCCAAAAGGTCTTCAATAACCAATTACGCTACCATCAACCCGTCGCGGATGAGTGTGTAGGTCATATGTCACACGCAGTAACTATCGACCTTTCCTTCCACGTCGCCGACTCCTCGTGCAGTCCTTGCCGCGGGCACGGTTCACGGCTGTGCAATAACGTTGACTCACAATGGACTGCGCGTAAGCAGTAATTTATACCAGTCAATTCTGAACAAAGTACACATATAGTGCAGCTTATCTATATGTTTGTAAATCGAAAGTATCCCTTGTAGCCCTTTTAAGAATATTGCGTACTCGCAAAAGTGCGACATTTGGGTTATATTTAGTAATTAATATACGAACTTTTCATAGACAAAATCCAACGTGGACTATGGTAACCTTTTCATAGACAAAATCTAACGTGACAGCTTTCGGTTGAAACTGCCAAAGAATGTGTCGGAGATCAATGGAGACCGCTCCGTGCTTTGTTTCGGTTCCCATGTTGGCTTCGAAGAAAAGGATAAAAAAGGTGTCAACGTGATAGGGCGTGAGTTATAAATGAGTTCGAAATGTAGACCGGAAAGGCCACACGTGGTATGTACAACTGACCGACACTGTTTTTGTTCTGTTATTAATTTTTTTTTTTGGCCTTTACATACCTTTGGAGGTCTGAAAGGAGTCATAATACTAATGATTTGACCAGTATTGTCTAGGTAAACTATTATCACTATATATGAAAAGTACGTATTTACAAAACATCACGTGTAAATTTCTCCGAAGGGATAGGCAGAGAAGTGTAGTATACTCTCAATGAGTGTAGACTTACTGTTAGTGTAGTACACTCCAACTTAGTGCAGATTCCCTTGCGATGTATCAAAATTTGGAATTACAAACGCGAAATTTTAATACATATGTAGGTATGATAACATTTTGAGACTAAAGAAAATTGTCTCGTACATAGTGGCCGGTTTAAGCTAATACCATTGTAAGCTGCAGCCTTATGTAAGGCAAGATGGAAGTGGCCATCTCGGAATGCTCAGTCGGCGTTCCAGCGTGACACACTTACGAGAAGACGTCGCGGTCCTCAAACCACCAGTATTACGCACATATACAAATATAGGTACACACAACTACTAGTTTGCAAGTTAATGTTTAAAAGAAAGAAGTATTCAATTGTTATTGACAAATATTTTATGTTAAATATCACTGGATTGATCCACTAAGGGTGGAGATATGTGGCACTCTGTGCTCTCTGCATAACCCGTGGGGATATGGCGTTATGAGGATACTAAGTACATCAATTAGACCTCTTTTTTGTATAAATAAAATCTATAAATAAATACTTAATATTAATGATAAATGAGTTTACTAATGATGAGTAATAAAGCCATAAATAAAGTATAAATGTTAAATATATATAACAAACTTTGTTTCAAGTTTCGTAGCCACTGTTTCTTGACTTGATATTACAAAAAGCGAGATAAAAGCTAAAGCCTTATGTTTAAGTGGCCCTCCAAGTCCGAGCCGAGCCCTTGTCTTTTGGTTGACTCTTAAAACACGTGTGGCACGCAAAAAGACGTATTCGGACACTCAAGAGGAGAATATTTGTGCAAAAAGTTAAAAAGCGTACGATGTTCAAATGGGCCATTAAACGTTGAAAAATGCCGGGGCGCGCCCTCTACGGCGGCCTTACACTTCTCAGAATGGAACTACCTGCTTTTTATAGCAGATATACGTTCTACACAAATATGCACAACCCGACCTAATACGATTATCGATTAGACGTCCACATTCAATACGAATTGAATGAACTTTTCAATCTGTTCGGATAACGTACGTTTTTAAATGACCCGGCGCACGGCCGAGTGATGTACAAACATGCGCGGCCAACGGCCATATGGTGCAGTGCAAACTAATGCAAGTTGCATGCATTAAGGGCGTCACACACGGATCTATAATACATATTACAGCAAGACATGTAATCTTCCGTTAAGGCCATAGTCTGCCACGTTGACCAAGTATGAGGTCGTACACTCCAGACGCCTTATAGACTTTTTTTTTATTTGTATACCTACTGTAAGGTGTATGCGCTGGATGCGACAAGCCGAAGACAAGACGCGACGGCGCTCATTGGGAGAGGCCTATGTCCAGCAGTGGACTGAAATAGGCTGATGATGATGATGATGATGAAGATGAAGGTGTGCATTTATCTTCACGAATTTTTTTTCATCTTTGGCAATTGATGTTTAACGTTAAGACCAGCGAAATTTACCGCCTCGTTGGTCAAGTGATTGCAAGCGCGACTGCCGATCGGGAGGTCCTGGGTTCAAATCCCTGGTCAAGTATTATTAGATTTTTCTAATCTATAATTTCTAGTAGTGACTCGAAATCTGAATCAGTGCCCGGTTTATGACAATAGGCTCACTACCTATTCCATGGGACGTAAACGTAACTGGTGAAAATGGAAGTGTATTACATTCCTCTGCGTACCCCTACAGCGATTATAGGCGTGACGCTACATTTTTTTTATTTTTTATAGTCACGTATGAGTTACCTCACATGTACCTGTAACATATAGAAATATGTAAACAGATACAGCAAAAAATATCAGTCACGGTATAGCAAAACATATTATTGCGCGGCAAATGACCGCAAAGATCACAGTGTGGTTACCGACTGGTAATTTGCTGTAACATACATATATGGTATAGCACAGTGTAATATATTATGTAGTTCCGTCTGTGAGGGCCTTTAATATATTTTATATGCAGATAAATGTGGCGCAGACAGTTTGTATAAAATTATGCTTCGGATGTTTTGAATATCATATCATCTTTAAAGCGTAACAGTGGCGTTCGCGAGCGTCTGGTTATATCAACGTTGGACCAGGAATTATAAATTATATAGAGACAGCTCAAATATTTTGGCTTAAATCACTGTTACTATTACTGTTACCTACTACCTACTACTAGTACCTACTACAGTTATATCTTCACGCCAGGTTCCTTGCGGGGTAGACAGGGAGCGCCGAGTTCCAAACATCCCTATCCTTTCAGACTCGCCGAGCGTCTCCTACATTCATTGTACATAAATAAATAAACATGACAATAAACGTAACTAATCGAGATGAAGCGGTCATGACTGTCACCGTCACTGAAGTGGAGGTTAATATGGCGCCTGTATTGTACACTGCACGAGGTAATATGACAAAGCTTCGTGGTAATACTGCAACGAATGCTACGGCTCATTTGACGGACCGCGCCGACGCGTGCTTTGTCGGTAACACATACACACACACACACGCATACAAACGGACACACAAACACACACAACCAATCAAACAGAACCAGAGTTTCTCGCTCGCTACGTCCATAATACTTCACAAAGAATGACCGTTTCATATCCGTGTATGTGACATTGATTTACATTAAAATGATTACATTATATCACATCTACAGGTTGCAATAATGCAAGTTTTTATGTTCGGAGAAATGTCAGTTTTTTCCAGGTCATCGATTTAAGAATAATGTGCATACCAAACCAAAAAAACCATTAAATTGTAGAGACAATAATTACGTGTTTAATTACGTACAGACGTAATTCAAGTGTGTGTTTTTTGGTATAGCCCAAATGATTGGATCTATGCAACATCCTTGTTCATGACGTCCAGCTCCAGCTGATTGCGTAAAGGTCGCAGCAGAAATCTTCAATAGTAAAATGATTATCTATTGGAAGCTTGTTTGTTTACAGAAACATAGTTTAGTTTATTGTCACTTAGATATTAAAACTATACTTAATGTAGGAATATTTCATCATCATCAGCCGGGTTCCCTCCACTGCCAGACATAGGCCTTTCGAATAGCACGCCACTACGCTCGATCTCCAGCTCTTTGTCTCGCTACCGGTCAGTTTGCGCACATCTTGGTAACTCCACCAAGCTGAGCAACGTCCTAAACATTCGCCTAACCAACACTATTTCATGCAGATACTAAATACTTACGATATCAATAGCTGTCGAAGCGTTTTGTAATAGTTACAAATTTCGATGTAGAACCAACCTGTAACAAAGAACAAAATGGAAATATGATAAAACATATTGAAAATGAAGTGTCTAAAAATAAACTATTAATACAAGTAAGCATATTCGTTCGTTTACACATTTAAAGTCAAAATGTGTCGGCTAGTATTGTCCTACACAAAGGGCGCGAGTATCGGCCGAGTGTAATAAAAGCCCTCGGTAAACTGGCTGCGTTTCTATTTTGACAGTAAGCCTTAATCTATGATGCATAAGTATCATAGACGCGGGGTGCCTACAGGGTACGAGATGACAGATGAGAGGCTTGTCTATTCTTTATTGTGGCCAGGATTCTGTTATGAAACGTGACTTTCGGAGGTCGTTAACCTCGCTACTGGTTCCTGTAGGATAATAAAAAGAGTGATAACTGCGCCCGTGAGGCTGTTAGTCATCTTGATAATATCTCGCCGCCTTTTAAGGACATTTCGTTATGCTGCTTGCATTTTAATGCACGAACTATGAACTATATTGATGTCGAGACCACAGATATAAGTAACAAAGTTTACCTTAACATCCGTAAAATCGTCCGTGTAATTATTATTATTATATTGTCATGCTTGGTCAATTGTGAGATACGCAGAGAGCACCAACGGCCACATATCGTTATCCTTAGAGATGTGATATGCTTCTTCTATATTCAACCGCACAATAACAATAAATCCAATCTTCTTTCATTTCACGAAACTTTAAAATTACCGAGACAATTTAGTAGGTAACAAATTGTCGAAATACCGGCGTGTAATATACAAAAGATATAATTGAGACGCAGTTATATAAAATGGGATTACTCGATTAATGAAACCTTATAAATCAATGCGGAGATGGCAATAAATAAGATCGTCTGTGCGTCCAGAGGAGCGGGCGGCCGACGGCGGATAAACAACGTGTCATTAAATTTGCATATGGCGATACGTCTGGGAGCATATGAGAAAATCGAAATTGGTCGAGATATGAGACTAACTACCGTTACAGGAAAGCCTCCACTCGGACTGCTTGGCTCTGAACTTGTTATACATGTATACTAATGTGTGTGTGAGTGCGTGGTTGTGTGTGTAAAAATTATACTTAAGTGGTATTTTTTCTCCTATTACATGTTATTACATCACATTAAGACTATATGAAATAAAAATGTTACATAATTATATCTACTTAAAAATACAATAACTATAATATATCATAAATATGTTAAATAAAACAATAATTTAAAAAATGTCTAAATCTGTTACGTTTGGTTTAGATAATAAAATTATTGTCGTTCACTTCGTCGACGCCATTTTGAAAAGTTCGCGGCGAATATTGTGCCGCGTGGAACACTAGGCTACAAGTTAATCATTACCTGTGGGCTCTATTAATTCTACGTCGGCTTACTACAGAAAATTTCTTAATAAATTGTTATAAACTTGTAACATAAATCAATTTAAGCTGCTTATTACCTGCGACTGAGACGTCAACATATAACGTTTGTGTTAGTGTAGAGACTAAGGGTGAGAAAGTTCGATGTTTGTTCTGCAAACAATGGATAATATAATCACTGTCAATCTGAATTGCATGGAAAGCGGCTAATTTATTTATAGACGAACGTCAGGTCTTTAAGGAAAGAAATGGCATTTGGTATTCTCTGCCTACCCCGCAAGGAACCTGGCGTAACAATTCTAAACAATAGCTGTAATTTATGCCGGCTTAACTCGGTAGCAGGATGTCTCTTCCACGACCTCCCTGCTGTCGATGAGAGCTAATAAAAAAGAAGATCGTTGGACTATCCAGAAAAACTATAAGTACTTGAGTTAAGCTTAATTTAATCATCTAAAAAAATAAAAAGTTACCATAACGCGTGTATTAGGATGAGGCAGAGGGGTGTAGACAGTTAGTTTTACACAATCATGTACATATGTATATTGATCAACTCACGTAACTTTTTAAAGTTAAAGAACAATCCTATAATTATAACATTAATATGTAATGTAATAAAACCATGGTAACAGATATGCGAATGTAGCAAAAAAAAATGTTTTTCTCAAAAAACTTTTTTAAACTTAACTTTTTGTTATTATTTATATATATATATCTAAAAACGGAACCAATTAAGAAAAGTGTGTCTGTGTGTAGGTATTCTCACAAAGCGAAGGAGCAGCGATGGGCAGTTACTGACTCTACACTAATAGTTTGACATAATTAGTAACAGATATATGGAACATGTGTCCAACTATTAAATAGATAAGTCGCTGGCTCACTGGCGCCATGAGTGGGACACCAGAAATTTACTATCCACTACTTATTTTAGGTTCAATCAATGATTAATACTGTGATGTATTGTCTCTATGTATATTTGTATGCTTGCATAGGTGATAAGCGGATTATGTGCATATGTAATTAAATTTTGCCAAAAAATTATATAATACGTAATTTATTTGTTCCAGCAGTTATATGCAACCTTATCTAATGTAAATAAAATTCTTGTCTTATCTATTGTATAAAAATAGTACTCATTCTTTTGCATGTTTCAAAAATTACTAGTCCATAGTCCATAGTCCGAAATATTACTAGTTCATAACTAGTAAAACTTTATTCAGTTGAATTGAAAATATATAAAATTTATTACAATATATTCCCGGTCGTGCTTATAACATCGTATAACAGTATTGTGGTCGTTTTGATGTCTGCGCTTTGTTGTCGGATATGTCCGTATTCACGTATGTTTGTATGGTCGAGAAACGCACTGGCTGGCACCTGAGTCCTGTCGAACTTGGTTCGTATTAAATGCAAAGCATTGAGAATATTCCGATATAATACATGCGTCTTATAATATCAGGATTATGTAGGTACGATATTTTGTTAATTTCAATGATCATTTGACGTTAGTGTATACCTACTCGTATCTTAAGCTATTCGTTTAAAAAGTTTAAGTTTATTGTATGAGTTGCGGGGGTCCACGAGAACTGGCCGTATATAAAAAAGACCCAAAAAAAATATAAGAACAGATCGTCTCGTCTGCGAACGTAAGGATCTTAAAAATCCAAATGACGTCGCGGTAAAAGTAAATTATGGACCGTCAGTCTACCCTGGGTTACATGTTAAAGTTTTAGCGTGAGAGTTGTAAATACATAGTGGAACGGTTAGGTACTTATCTTTTGCATTTTATTTTGCAAAACAAAAATTGACGCGGCCCAAAAATAATTCAATATGCGTAAAGCGATCGTAAAAAATCATTTATCTACTTGCGACATCTACTTAATTAACTAAAGCCACTTTAGATCGTAAATTTTAGGACTAAAAAAGCATTGATAATTAATTGCTACACCAATTAACCATACTTTCAATTTGCTAATTCTTAAAATTTAATTGACATTAATTTTCATTATCTGTATTATATTTTAATAACGTTATTTTTAATTGTATTGTTGCTTGCAGAATCGACCGGTTGCGATATTTGTGCAATATTTGTGCGAGACATTGTCAACGTATGGCACGTACTGTGGCACAGATTATCGAAATACAGAGTATAAAACGAGACATAGCTCATCTTTGCAATTGCATTTTACATTAGGCAACACTCTGTGCACATATTTAAAGCGCGCGCATAAAATATATTCACGTAAAGCTCGGTACGTTTGCACAGATTACATAACATCATATATGCCATACAATAAAACAATCATGAAACACGCACATGTTGTATTTGCACGTGCGATACTTGCATAATAAAAAAAATCGCAATACATAATAAAGTATGAGGTATGTCACTCGAATGATTTAACGTTGGCGGAACAAATTTAGCCGACACTATCGCACAGGGTTTGAATAATTCATAAATATACGCGTCGAACGAATTAAAGTGTTCTAACATCGTAACAACTCGATATTCTACATCGTATCATTGCTCTATTTGAATATCAGTCGTGTTCCGACGAGCGAGAGTTATCGAGATTGTTCCTATCGATCAACACAGAACAATGTGACAGAACAAAGTGAATCGAAACAGTGAATAGACATAACTTCTCTTTGTTGCTGACAATGAGTTTGTTAATGTGAAGAATAGCTTATGCTTTATATACATCTCATGCGCCCAATTAAGTTACGATTAAAAATAAAATACAAAAGTTTATACATCGGCCCTCGGGTAATATATTAATTAACTTTAATACCATACCCAGTAAATCATGTTATCATCCCTTTGCTAATTAAATTACAATGTTATCCAATATGGTTAACAGACCACTTAAATAAATTAGATGAGCCCATGATTTATTTTAACTAATTGACCAGGAGCAATAAACCATAAAAATGTTCTCCTTGCACTACTGTTTATTACTTTTGTTCTTCGACACAAGAAAGGCCCTTTTAAGTCAATTATAAAGCTACCTAAGTTAATTGTACAACTATCATTTTTAAACTGAAATAACGCTTCCTTTTAGCGCTCATATATAAATACAGCTTACATTTATCACAGCAAAATTACTTAATATAATTTTATATTGAACGTTTTATCCACGAAACAAGCGTACAAGGTAATTTGTCCAAGCTACAGGTA
>DWME01001495.1:0-24564 GCA_018244795.1 Parelbella ahira ahira
TAAATTATTGCAAATTTATACTCAATCAAGTAATCACTATGTCGCTATTAACTGTATACTTGAATTATGTGTAGGTATATACCTACACATAAATCAAAAAGTACACAGTTCATATATATGAATGGCTGTACATGAGCTATGTATTCTAAATGTATACATTTAGTGTACATAAACTTTGTATATTAATTATCAATTCAGTTTGATACTATGGTACTCTGATAGTACATAGTTCATGTAGACACACTCATACATAGTCATCTTTGGAATTTTCGTATATCATAAACGATTTTTTTGGTCAATTACATTAATAGATGAAATGTTACACATGTCGTCTTAATAAAAGTATTAAATTCGTTTTGCTTACTGATTCGATACACAAATCAATGTAACTTGTAATAGACGTCGTTGGATAATGATGTGATGGTATAGCGTGAAGGTCTTTATTGTATGCGGCCTGAGGAGTAACTATAGAAAACAGAATTCATGAGAGAAAGGTTAAATTAAAAAAAATGCGTTTGTAGCTATCGTCCTCGTAATATGTTTTTATTATCTTATATAGTCAGTACAGGGGTACCTTGTATCTCACAGTGTAAGTAATTTATCCTGACCAAATAGATCAAATATTGGGTGATGAAGAAATCAGAAGTGTCTAAAACTCGCCTGCATGTATGAAGGATATATTTGGCGCTTCGTGTTCTCTACCTGCTGCGTATTTGTTACGTAGACACAAAGTCGCCTACACCGCTAATAGAACCCCAATGTAACTAAGGTGTTGTGATTTCTAACGGTCCATTGGCGCTGTAATATCGTGTCGGAGGAAGTTCGGTGTGTCGATAACGAAAGCGGAAACATCTCGATTTGTTACGTCCATTACTATTTCACGGCCCCTCGCTATTGATACTGGCCATATTGAGTTAAATACGAGAGGGGTTGTTGAGCAAAGGACATATCAGTATCATTTGATATAATATTTTTTACGCTTGTGTAATAAGGGATTGTTTGCGGTATTATTATTATTTTGTCACGCCAGGTCTCTCACACGTTAGGCATTCTTTATGATTTTATATAGTCTAGTCTATGATCTGGAAACTTCTACCATTATATTAAATTTTCATTTCTTCTACTAACTCATTCTTGAAACAATATATAAATTTTAGGAATAGGAAGGAATGTCAAAAAATATATTTAACAGTTAAAAGTCGGAGAACTTACTTATATTTAATAGTTAAATTTAGGCCGAGACAAAATTGAAACTGATTATTTGATAGTCTTTCTTTAGTTTCGGTAAAATACCATTCTTCCCGGGGTATACAAATGAAGATACATAGAGTAAAAGTTCTTGCGATTCCGAGAAGTGATTAAATCAAAATGAAATGTAGTCAAACTGGCAACTATCCAGGCTATCGTACGCTTGTTTCTAATTAAAATTCTCAACGAAAAAAAGTGGGAGAGCATCCTTAAAATACAAACGAAACGCCTTACAATTAATCGATTTTAACGAATCGAATCCTCTTCTTTTTTCTGAATATTATACTTTTTATGTTCTTCGCACCGTCACCACTAAAAGGAAATTAACAAAAGCTTGCTTCATTTCAGATAGTTTAAAAGGTGTTAATTTTAGTTCATACGTAATATCTTGTACAGTATGGAAATGTACAGTATCATTTTGTCACATCAAATTTGATCATATTATCAAAGCGAGTGGAGTTTATTAAAATATTAGGTTTTAATTAAAATAAGCATACCTGTAGCGCCTTTACGTCTGACACCGTTGCAGTTTGCAAGCTATCTGTGAAGTTAATGAACGCCAGACGCGGTCAACAATTAGGTAGATGACCGCTAGCGGAATGTTAAATAGCTTTCCATGCCTTTGAGGTCACCTTATGCTGTCGATCTTGGTCGTTGTCGTTAGCTAGTAATCGTTAAAACTTATCGGAGGCCTCAAAATCAATTTTAAAACGTTGGTTAAAAGGATTGCTCAATAACTGAGGTACCAGGATTTGCAGCCAATTTAAAGTTATTCCGCGATGCTGTTAGCAAAATAACTTGCTGACTTCAGTATCCTTACAGCGATCGCGCTGTACACGAAAGCGAGATATCGTTCGCTTCGTGCTGCATCAAGAAAGAACCTGCACTATAAGTCCCTCGTTATGCTCAAGAAATATTGTGAATATTTTAACGTCTAATACACGTATTATAATAACCAAGCTACTCAGACTGACTATAATCTCCCATCGCGATCAAGAGACGCCTAGACACGATAGCGAGATCTATTTCAAAGATAGGGCACGCCCTCTACATGATAGAGTATTAAGGGATAGTGTGATAAGAGAATTGAGTGTCATAGACGAGGAAAGGGTGATTTGGTGATTTTTCTATATAATAGTGTTACATTAATGGTTATTTGATACACTGAGATGTTTGCGTTTAGTGGATAAGTAGGTATAAGCTTTATTCTTAATAATATTCAACTGCTCGAACACATATACTTTAAATATAACGTTCGTTTCTTTTATGTCATTGTAATAATAGCAACTATACCTTATGCTAAGTAGATAAATGTTAAATTGATTATGTTGGTTTTGTCCAAATTTGTAGCGTAGCGTAGGACGCCCTCCAGCCAGATGGTGTGATGATATACGCAAACTGGCTGGCAATGGTTGGATGCGAAGAGCTGAAGATCGAGCTCAGTGTCGTGCCATTGGAGAGGTCTATGTCCAGCAGTGGACGCGAGTAGGCTGATAATGATGATGATTATCTTCTGACAATGATTATGTTGTGTTAAATTAAAGTAACATAAAGGTTTTTTTTTTACAACAACATTTATACAATGTAATGCAAAAATTATCGTAATCGTATAAAAATTTAATATTTTTGTATTTCTTTGTTTCAGGAGAAATCCGGCGAACCTTATTCGGGGAAGCTTTCCGTGAAATCGGACCTAAGTCCTGTGTTTGGTAAGTACAATGCTCTATTTATTTATAACTCTACATATCGTTACTTAATTCACCCATTAGTTTTCATTACACATCTAGGAGAAACATAGAAAAGTAACTATTTCAATGTTATGTCCCTGTCTATCTCATTTCGATTGCTCTTAATAGGAAAGACACAATAAATTGAACAATTATCGAGCTAAGTGATAGCTTTTTTGAATAACAATGTTATCAATTGAAATTGGCTATTTAACTCATAGAAGCCAGGAAAACCCTACCACATATTTGGTTTTCGGGAGACCATAGTGATATAGAAGATGTGGTCGATAAATAACGGGTTAAGTAACTTCTTCGGGAGATTAATATAAGAACTTCGATGAAATTAATTTCATAATGAATGTTAAGAGATAAAGGTGACATTGCACGTATCGCGGTTTTCCTCGCCACTCCATCAACGTAATGGGCACACTTCGGCCCTCAGCGAGGCAATAATTTGTCTTGCGATAAAATTCGAGTGTTCACAATGCGAACCGTTGTGCAACACAATACTTATTGGACTAATGACGTACGTGCAGTGGCCTGACTGCATCCTGCAATGTAAGTGTATTGATTTTCACATAAAAGTAGCGTTCAGGATTTGTTCTATCTTCTATCAGTATACAGTTCTGTCTATAACTGGTATAGTTAACTCACATTGCTATTTCAGTGCATTCGCTGTATTCAATTGACCTATGTACGTGTCACTGATGTACAAAGCTGTCGCCGGGTTTACGTCTTTGGACAAGTTTCAACGGTTGCCATATACAATTACAATTGTTTTTTTTTTTATAAAAATAGATAGAAATGTTGCCATTCGCCATTAGAATAGTCCATTCCAGCTCATCAGACGTTGATAAGCTATATACGTGCTGTGCTAAGGTGCATATCAGTCAGACGGATCAAGTGATAAACAACCATTCGTTAACGGTGGCCTCGTTTGCGGGCGAATCTAAATATATTGCAGTGAATAAAATGAGGAAGAACATTTTGTTCTTTATTTTACTTACAGGGGCTTGTTCTCAAAAAGTGTAAGGAGCCTTAATTGTGTGTGTCCATATGGCTATTTTTATATGAATTTTCTACTGAATTATTTTTAATTTGAAAGCGGAATTACATTGTAAATATACTGATACGGATATGTAGACAGTGTTACTTTAGTATATATTATATCAGTTTTATCGTAGTGAATACTTTTGGTTCTTGATCTTTTATTCGGTATTTAATTATGACTCACGTCTTACAACCCTAGAATTATTGTTCAATTTTTCATTTTGTGTATTCGAAAATCATTTAGAATAGTAGAATAGTAGAACCAGTAAGTACTTACAGATTCTCATGCACGCTTTCGACAGATATAGAAATAAATATGTAGGGTATATATATTTTTTAAATAAAATGCAACTTATCTTTTATTCTTAAATTCTCGAATTTAAAACAGCGAGCTATTTCACTGAATGTGAAACGTTTTTTGGTCACATTGTTGAATTAACAATGCTCACATTATCATTGTATTTACGAGGAGTGGGCTAACGTTGGTTTAATACTGTACGTAGCAGTTCACATTTTATTTTCATAAAACTATTAACAAATTCCATCATCACCAGCCTCAGTCAACTGCTGGACATAGGTCTCCGACTGATTTTGCCCATAATCCCCACGGTGGTCACGCCGTTTGGGGATATCATGTAATTTCCATTTATATCAATATTAACTCCTAACTATACAAGATATTTAATTGTAACTGCTGATGTAATGTAGGTAAACAAAGTAATTTTTATGTACAACATTTAGAAATCATTTTTCATCAGTTCTTTCAAAACGCGGCCTGACTATAGCAATGAATGAAGCGATATTATTACTAATTGTATTTATCAGCATTCATTCTTTCTAAGTATATCCGTGTTAGGTTCTCGCCCGAGGCCATTACGTGAGAATCATGTATCTTTTATCGCCAACTTATAATCATCTGTCACTATCCTTACAATATTTTCGTATAATTTCATTCGACTCCACCCCCGCTAGTGACGTGTGTAGTGAGTATCGATAAAGAATTGAACATCAGAACAAACCAGATGTCAGGAGAAATATTTTAAACATAATACCATATTCTATAATAAAGTGATCGTTTAAAAATCCTTAATATCAGAATAAAATTTATCATATCCAGTTTGGAAAATATTTATCGAATACCTGATATTGTTAATAATAATCTCACCACATTGGATTTTGATAGGGAACACTTTGAATTATATGATACATACAACGATTTCATCCTAATTTTGTTTTTTCGTTTTTGAAATATATTTTCGTTCAGCGATGTCGAGATTATGATTGACATCTTAAAATGGAAAGCGATTAAAGTAAGGTGCGAAACGTCGATTCGTTGGCAACGCGACGCCAGAGTCAGTCGTAATTATTTACGCGCGGTGCCTAAGTATTGCATTTAATGTGCAGACGGTACTCGCAAACGCGTCACTGACAGCTACTGGGGCATCGAACATTCTGTGCAAAAATAAAATTACTGTAATTACGATGACTTTAAAAAGTTTAGCTCTCCATCACTGTCTCGCAACGGTGAGCCCGCTATGATTATATTTCATTGGGATTTGGCACTGGTATGGTTAATTGGCATTCACCTGTCAAATTAATCTCTACCGCTAATTATATGGGATACCCCCATAATACCTTACGACGTTCAAAACCATGGGATTTAATTGCCAACAAGAGTACGAAAGGAAATGTGACTAAAATTCAATTTCCAAAATATGTTTACTTTATATGATCGTTTTTATAAAAAGTTGTATACTTAAAAATAAAAATAGCTTAACGAAGTCTTACATTCCACTGCTAAGGGCGAATCGCTCCTTCAACTTAGGTCCAGAATCATAGCGAATATTTCAGGTGGTAAAACTAGCCCAGTACGGATAAGCGGAAGCTCTGGTTATTGACCGATCTGTCTGTCTGATGTTTTTGAACTATCTTTAAGTAAGACCTCTGATGCCCTTTAACAATTGTTACCTAATGATACAAACGGAACCAACCGCTTATTGCATCTACAATTGTAGAAATCGTCAACCAGCGGTCAGTACATTCAAGTGCCGACTTTATACGTCTTTGCTTAAATTTTTACATCGCTTATAATCTACTAACTTATCCATTAATGCCTTAGGAAGTAAACATTCTTAAAATAAAGTAAATCATTTACGGAATCCATAGTTACAATAAAATGCAGTAATACGAGAGAAAGTTGTTTCAAATTTATCAAGACGTGTATTCTTTGAAAACAAACTCAATGTAACCGTACCAGTATAAAAATTCAAAAAATGTTTTTTTTAAAGCTATGAAGTAAATGGCTAGCCAAATAAAGCCTATTACAAAACAAATATCGTGTACCTACATCTTTTTTGTACATCGAATATCGATATCGATATTTCTGCGTAAGTACATCACTATCCTCGCAGCTCGAGCGCCTCGTTATTTGTTGTTATTAGTGTCGTTTTTTGTTATCCCCGGGACGTTTTCGAGAACCGGTCGCCGCACTAATCTGATCAGCTCGCCACGACCCTGGGACGAGGTGGTGTTCGAGTATAAGTGATAATGCATCGGAAGATGACCTTTGTGTAGAACGTAATGCATCAGTGAGGTATTTGTTCGGTACTGCTTAGACTGTCATATTGAGTAAAACAATGGTATGTATAAAAATGTTGTACATAAATCTTAGTGTAGTTAATTTATGTTATACATAAATGTGTAGATATGTGTGTGTACACGCGTATACATATATTTATGTGTAGAAACAAGTGATTCCTTAAATTTTAGCATTCCTTAAATTTCCAAGGGCCAAGATGTACATTATATATCCTATTCATTCAGATTGCAACATTTTATATATTTATATACTGTTCTAAACTGTATAAAAATCATAGTATTTTAAGCATAGCTAAATCTATCGTATACATGAAATGTGTGTTATTGACAAGCGAACTTTGTTATATTAACAGTCAATGCTGTGTTCATTAGTGTCAGACAAGTATCAGTAGGAAACCGTATAAACAAATCTCAATTCACTAATTTACGCCGCTGTCATCGGCTAAACATATTTCATTCGGTAACGTAGAATATCCATCTAATAGAAATGACACCGGTAGTGCCCGGTGTAGGTACGGCAATAGGCTCACCACCTATTCCATGGGACTTAAATGTAACTGGTAAAACGTGGGGAGTGTACTACACTCCTCTGCCTACCCCTTCGGGGATTACAGGCGTGTTCTTACGTTTTTTTTTGTTTCGTAGAAATGACACAACCATTCATTGCACCTCTTAAGAACTGTACGTCGAAGGAATACGACTTATTTGACGGTAAATATGGCCAAAAAACAACATAAAATTAATTTATAATACCGGAGATAAATATATCTTTTGATTAATTTTGTAGAGAAGATAAATAGAAACGAATGATGCAAAGGAACAAAAAATGTGACTGTTAATGTGAGGGCTGAATTTATAAAAAATAATTCCTATCCGTTTTTCCAATTGAAATGATATTACAATAAGAAAATTTGCTTAAGGTAAAAACTTTCCTAAAGTCACCTGTCAAAGATTGTCTGACGTTGACAGTCGCTAGAACAATATTAAAGGAGGCATTTCTACATAATGTGGGGTCTGTGGGTCGGCCAATGAGCTGTTAATGATGTTCATAACATGGATTTTATAGCCGTCCCGTTACGGTCAATTAAATTTGATTAATCTAATGAACATCCTGAAATTTGTGTGCTGCTGAAAACGAGGATATTCGTGTTCAGCGATATGTACGTACAATATTACGCCTATTTAAGAAATTTGATTGACTAAGAAATCTATACATTTATGTGTTCTATAAATGAATGTATAACATTCATTTTAGATCTGGGTTCGTTTGGATAAATACTATTCAATAGTAATTGTGTGAACACGTGAACTCTTCGCGCGGATCTTAAATTAAAAGCTAATTAAGAAAACCGCATTTCAACCCACTAAAGGCTAAAAGGGATTTTTCGTAAGACCCTTCAGTGCAGTACAATGCTGCTCGCAACGGCGGGGACTGAAACAAAGGAGGCCAATCCGTAAGTACTTTGAATCAACTCGCTTCCCCGCATATGCCTATCAGAGGCATTATTTGATGTTCTGCTCTCACGCTGCATGTGTAGGGTTGGCAAAATCAAAAAGAAAAATGACAAAAATGCATCCTACTAATTGAAAAAATATCGATGTAAATTGTTTATCTCTGTATTTCTAAATCGATTAATCAAATAAAATTGTCACGTTTTGATTAATCAATTAGCATTGTGACATTGTAAAAAAAATGTAACGTGTTTTCCGTGTCTTCGACACAGATTGTCTAGTACAAAAATATGTCAGTTTAATCGATTATGTTTGTCTATCTACATCTATGTTTGTTTACTTTTCTGTTTGAACAATTGCATTCTCTAACGTAGGGTAATATGTCATTAAATAAAGTATTTGTCATTGTAACATAAATGGCTTTGAGATAAAGTAAATTTAATGTTCTCTGGTGGTGGTGGTGTAGTAGGTAGGTGGTGGTGGCAGACTATGGTTTTTAACCTTCTCATTCTGAGAGTAGAGCGGTCTCCAACTGTAGAACGATAAAAGGACCAAAAAAATAATCTAAGGGAATAATAATAATTAATTGGTTACAATCGTCTCGACAAGTTGAACAACAAAACTTTCATGGCGATCATCTCGACAAATTAGCCTTAGCCGGTTTGTAACATCACTCGAACTTGCTAACACGATAACTTAGTTCAGCTTTAGAGAACGTAGTACCTTTAACTATAGATTATATTTCTATCCTTTGTTTAGCGATCGGCATACTGACAGACCAAGCTGCAGCCCTAGAAAGCACTCATCCGAGTGGCTTTATTACGCACCCCGTCCCCCTCGCCTCCGTGAAGGCTATAATTCGCGATTCCATACTACCTGTTCCAATGAATGTTTTGTCCATACCGACAGCAATCAGAACTTGATGTGTTTAAGGATAAAGAATTGAACTTTAAGATAACTCTTATCAATTTCCAGCTATGAATAGGATTAAACTTTCTTGTTTTATAACGAATTTCAGATGGCGTGATTTTAATCATGTGCACGTTTCAGTAACAGGCAATATCAAAAACTTTCTCATTATAACTTTCTTACGTAGGTTCACTGGATGAAGAATTAGCCTAAATTCAAAGTGTACTCGAATTGTACAGACCGCTTAATGTGCATCTGATAATATTTTGATGCGAAATATCTTAGATTAAGACGGGATTTTTTGTTGTGTGGTTACATGTATTACAAATGTATGATTATTGTAATGACATTGGTATGGATTTTTTTGTAAATGATGGTAAAAAAGCTTTATTCCGACCCTATCTATCGTTCCACTGGCGGATGTCAGTCTTCTCTCAGAGTGAGACGGATAAGGTCGTAAATTAACTAAAAGTAGTTTTTTTTCTAAAACAATTACCTATCTAATATACCTAATGTATCACTATAAAATATACGCCAATTCATAATCAGTGTTTCCCTGCAGCGCACTCCATCGCTAACATCAATAAACCTAAATTTTAACCCTACTCGGTTAACATTATTGCGTATCATCGTCTTTTTTCTCCAGGGGTTGTAATTTGCGACTCCTCGGCTACCAGTTCTGGTGCATGTTTTGTCATTATCAAGTTCTAATTGGAAGTTGATATGCGTTCACAATTAGAGACCTGTCGTTAGATTAACGAGCTTTTTACGCCGATCTCGGCTCTGGTCTAAGTTGAGGGAGACGAGAGAGAATTACGTATAGAGATTGTAACCCGTTGAAAATTTTCTTACGTAAGATTTTGTTTTTTATTGTGTAACGCGTTATATTAAAGATTGTAGTTAATCCAAAATGTTTGGATGAATTCATGGATGGAGAACGACCGAAGGAGGGTTGGATGGTTTTATGGAAATATAAATAAAGCGGTCATAGAATTATAGGCCATATACTATACTGCACATTACTGTAATAAAACCTGTTGTACTAATATACTGTCATAAGATATAAAATGATCAAATACGTATTATTTTTCTCTAAAATATGTATTTATACTTATAGCAGATATAAGCATATTACATACTTATGACCTCCTAACACAGATTTTCCATAAAGATTATGACTAAGTCCATTTAGCCATTGAGTTTGGACCACTCATCAATCACTCGAGTTGTAAAAAAAAGGAACATTTTTTCTTGTTTTAATTAAGGAAAGTTCGTTGAATATAATCTGATGTAACTTTACAGTTAAAATCAGCCACGCATCCGGCGCGAAGGACCAAACTTGTTGGTAGTCAAAAAATTCTGAGTTTCTTGTTTTAATTGGAAACTTTGAATATACATTTTTAATTTCAGTCCATTTTATAGACATTTAATGACGTTCTCATTGTGTATATAGATATTTTATAACGACACAGCACTTGAAATGCGATTTATTTCTTTCATAAGTATTGACTTAAATGCGATTTTTAAAATGTGACTCGTAAAATAGCGCCTATAAATTTTGTTTGACTAAGAGGAATTTCGTTTTTTTTTTTTGCCAAAAACCAACAAGCTTGTAAAAACATGATATAACGCCTAATAATATGGAGTGACCACAAAATCGGTAATAACTGAGTCCGTTTCCGACCCGTAACGCGACCTGATCGCCCAGGTAGCTTAGTTTTTATAAGTGCCTCCTCTGGTCTGGAGTCAAGGAGGAATTCGACACTTTTGAGTCATTAAAAGTTGACAAGGTATTAAAATATTTGTAGTATTTTTTTCCATTTTATACTTAACCGTTTAGAAATGTTATAAGGCTAAATATGCAGGGTGTCCAAAAATGTTGGTTGTACCTGTGCTTTACTAGTTAACGACAGATATAAAGCTAGTATTGGTTTATATTAGCAAGGTATTATGTATGGGCCGATAAACGGTCCTAGCTAAGTCTCGAAAACAGAAATAATAGGAACAGAAATAAGGCATTTTAGGAATGATTACACAAAATAAAGGCACGAATGTATTTTTTCTACTTATATATAAAAATTGTACTGTCGAAAAGAGCTCTTGAAATTGGACTATAAAATTAACACTACATGCGCTCTAATATGCTGAGTATACTTTTTGGTTACAATTTTAAATTGTTCTTTAATTACATTCATTGAAGATACGTCAGTATTATGTGGGTTTTTTTGATTGCTGTGTAAAAAGTCACTTTACGGTCGGCAACACGTTGGCAACTCTTAGTATTAGAAGCGATCACCACCTTTTAAAATAATGTGTCGTGCATAACACGATAAGACTTATTGACATCATTATGTCATAACATACGAGTAAATCTGACACCGTGTATTTTTTTATCAATGCCAACGCAATTACGTTATGACGTTAGCAGGACAACGGTGTTATTATATTGACACACGTACATACATATCTCACGCCAAGTCTCTTACGGGGTAAGCAGGATGCACCTAGTTTCAAATATCTGTACATGGTTATTTTGTGAATTTAACAGAAATTAAGCTATCACAGAAATGTTATTGTAAAAATTGTCTGTGTAGTAGGTATATGTATTAGGAATAAAGTTAAATAGTTAAACCCTCCACAGAGCTATTTTACTCAAAGGTATTATTTTTAATATAAGGTTATACTTTGCCACGCTGGCCATGTGTGGATTTTCAGACTAGGTACCGTAGAAAACATTATACGACTCTATGGCGTATAGAGTGCATCACAATAATCGCTTAGCATTATTAGAGGGATGCTTACTATTAAACATTTGTGTTTCGTTTTAAAAATAAAAACAATCTCATAATTATAATTTCATAAGTGTGCGCTAATATACCACTCCCCCATAAAAGTGACTAATATTAGGCACTAACTAATTCTAATAAAACACCCGAAGTATTGACATACATTATGAATGACAATCAACATCCATATGAGTCATTCTAATCATCTCTTATACGGGTTCTGGGCGATTCATTTTTATTCTGTTATTAATTTATAGCATTATTTACGTATTTATTACACAATTTTGTATTTTTATTGGTCAAGTTCATTTTTATTGCATTGAAATACGATTATGCTTTCTTATGAATAAGATTCGAAGGAAGCGGACTGCTTCGCCAATTTGTATCAAGAGATGTCAGAGTATCTTCTTGGCAGGGATTTAAAAAAATATCTGCATAATTGATGTATTGTACAATGGGAATCGTTTTTGCTCTATCATGACTTGTATTTGGAAATTATTCATAACTAGATAAATGTAGGTAAGAATTAATGGACCATCAGGAATATTTTTATCTACGTGAAGTAACGGTTTCATATTAATAAAAACATCTTCGATTACTGTTAGGAATGGACAGGTATTATAAAGAAAACACTGTACTTGCTTACAAGTTTATCAGAAACAGATTTCAAGATAAGTATACAGACATTCTCAGTGGATTACTAATGCTAAGATATTTATTATT
The DNA here is from genome assembly GCA_018244795.1 of Parelbella ahira ahira. Lineage (NCBI taxonomy): Eukaryota > Metazoa > Arthropoda > Insecta > Lepidoptera > Hesperiidae > Parelbella > Parelbella ahira. The sequence continues at coordinate 12,494 of DWME01001495.1, forward strand.
TTTATATTATACAAATAAATAGGTACTGGATATAAAAAAAATTCAACATTATCGTTCGGTAAACGATCTCTTTCAGACGAAAATATGTTCGATAATGTTTTCTGAATTTAAACAGATAATTATATCTCTTAACTTTGAGTATTGCTGCTTTGCGGCAGATAGTTGCAACTTTAACGCTCCTATAGTCATACCTTGGACGAAAGGGTTGTGTTGGAGAAAAAACTCCATCTAATTTGGGGTCAGCTCTCTTCATGTTTTCTCCTAAAAAGTTTCTTCGTGACAACGTAATTTGTATTCGAAATACTGTCCGATCGGAGGCAGTATTCATTTCTATCCAAAAGGGTCGGGTAGAAATGTAGGAGGATATGTTTATATACCGGTAGCTTCCATAATCGTCATACAAGGTGTATTGCACGCTTCATACACAAAATGTGTGTGCTCCCATCGTTAATACACGGCCAGCATCCGTCAATATTTGTTTAGGCTTGGACCCACCGCGGACGCTTCCGAGAATCCCGCCTAGTATAGATTTTATTGAGCCAACCAGTTATGGCTATGGGAGAAATATTTCATGAGAGCTCCAAATTATTTGATGGTCAATGTGAATTTGGGACTGTAGACAGTATTGCCGAATAATATAATTTCGTTGTGATAACATAAATATATTTGGGACTTTACGACATATATATCCTAGAAATGCTATAAAATTAATATATATTTTTAATAAGTTTCAAACTGACCGATTAGAATTACTGCTCTTTATAATAATATTACACGAGCTTTTGGGAAATCGTAAAATGTTATTTTGAACCCATAAAAGTCTTTAAAGGTGCACATTTTTATTATATTAACTTTAGGTACAACGCGATTATGTTGACATTGTAAAAATAATGCAGTTTCTCGGAATCCGTAAAATTCATTATCATGTTTACAAGGAAATAAAATGCAATCCACAGATAACCCGTAGTGTAATTTGACGACACGAATAAATGTGACAGATTCGAAGAGTCTATATTTATAGTGGTCAATATTTAAAGTTTATTAAGAGAGACAAAAAGTATAATGCATTTTAATGTACATGCTATCGAAATAATAAAAGTAAAGTAAAATTAAAGATCCACACAGCAGTCTAAAGTCTTCTTTCTATAGACAATCCGGATTGTAACTGATATATTAAAAGAGTACTGTTAAATAAAGGAAGATATAGATAAATATCATGCAAAGCCTTAAGAGAATAGTATACTAAAAGGACAGTAAGTAAAACGTGAGATTTAATAAACAAGTAATGAATATCGAGTTGCCAGCTGATGGGTCACAGCCTCATACGTGTCGTGAAATCCTTGAAAGCTGTAACATCGCAGCATACGAAACAGATAATGGACATAAGTTTTTCTTTTCTAAGTCTTGCACTTTCTACTTCTACCAATGTTGTAATATTGAAAGTATTTAATTACTAGTGTTTTAAGTACTTGCTGTGATTGCTGTGAATGAACGGTCTTTTTTTTATTCTTTTTCTTTTTTTTAAATAGAAATATCAGCTGTTCTTACACCCGGCTCGGATAATTCTATCAGTGTCGATCAATCTTCTTTAATAACGTCAAAAACAACGCGTAGACGCCATTAGTACGGTCGCGGGCAGTCATCAGAATAATTCCACGCTCCGTCCAAATTGCCGACAAATTGAAAAGGCGTGGGCGCAACTATTCTGGAATGTCGCTACGATCTTACTACACATTAAACGATGATAAAACGAGATAAATATTTTCTTTATTTGCATTGCATTACAGGAAGTTATGTGGTCTATAGCACCTAAATAATGACTATGACTTAAAAAAATCATATTTGTTCTACCATTGTACAAAATACGTGAAGTCCCATTAAATATAAAATATGTATTTTCTACGTTAGCACGGGTTTAAAATCATCAACTTACAAACTGACCTTTGTAAAAACTTATACACACTAACAATAAGTCGAAGTTTTCTACATATACTATACACATATTTATATGTGTGTATAGGTACTACATGTGATCATTTCGGTTCTCGGAAGCGGGAATGCGCTTATAAATAAATTCCAATAGTAACGATATAAATCCTTAAGTCCTGTTACTAATTAACACGAACTTACGATCTACATATTATATTAAGTAGGTACTTATAATATTTAAAATAATTGATACTAACTGTTTACTTAAAGTTCTGTTTGAAGTCAGTTTCTGACAATCATCGACCTAAAAATTGACCCATTGTCACTGCTGTCTACTTATTTGCAACTCTCGACACTTAAAATCTATCTCTATCTCTGTTTATTTCTGTTAAATAAATAAAATAATTTCATACTTTTCTATAAATAAAAGCGTATTAAGCAAAATAAATAAATATAAATAAAACATTTCACAGTGTTAACTCGCCAGCTACGAAGATAATAATAAAACTGGATATTTACATGTTAATTCAATCGATGTTATACGGATGACATTCCAAAAAAAAGTCTCGCTTACGGTATTGATATTTAAATTCACTGTGACAGTTGATTTAAATGAAGTGTATCGAAAATGAAAGCGTGGACCGACATGACGCGCCAACAAAATATTTGTCCCTTATCATTAATCAAATCAATCTTTAATCTCGTATGTAATAAAGATTAAACTGTAATCAGAATAAGGCCGCGTGGCGTTAGTGGGAATGTACAGTTCCAAGGTGCTGTTTAATTTGTTGGGATGATTTGTTCTACGACTATAAGTATTGTTAGATAACATAATTTTTCTATATTATGAAAGTAGTAGCAACATTACAGATCTACTGATATTATGGGTCAGATTATTGTTCAGAATTTGATGCACTAATGGTTCGTCTAAGTAGGCACTTATACTCCTTTACTTTACCACAATGCGCATTTGCTTTCCTCATCTTTAACTTTAATAATACTTTTACAAATCGATGTAAAAAATGAACCCCCTTTTAATTATGTACTGATGACATTCACATCACACAATATTAAAACTGTAATTCAATTATTGACTTACCCACGTCATTTTGGCTATTTAATTCTTAGGCAAAATTTTCAACAATATAATACATAATTTTTCATATTTAAATTCCAAAACGTAAATGGTAGGAAACATTAAAAATATGTTGTGTTTATTTTTACGAGCGAGTGAGTGTGTTTATTGTCTATAAATTACATTTAAACAGAGTTATTGAAAGTTTTTATCTTCAAAATACACAAATGTCCGGAATCCAAACATCCAACAAATGTACATTTCATTAAATAGGCACTGTACAGTCGCGCAATTACGAGTAAATGCCTCTTCGGGTATAATTTTCTCGTCTGCGCCCCGCCCCCAGTGATTCCTTTATTTGCCCGACTGTACTTTAACATTGTACTGGTTCCTAAGTGGCTTTCTGATTTATTGGTTGAGTCGTTTCCTTCGATTTAAGAGTTTGTAGTCTCTAAATGAATGCAATAAAAGTGCACTGCAGTTTTTATTTTATAAATAGGAATAGTGAGACAGCGCACTTCCCACTTTGCGTTACTAGGTCGCAGCGTTATGCGTCTTATCCAATGGGAGGCAAGTCCTTCACTGATACAATTTTCTGTTTTTGGTGAAATTGTGTAAAAGGTTCTTCCAAATTTAAAAGGCCTCATTATTTCTTGTAATTTAAATTTCTTGAGTTCAATGTATTTAAGTGGTGCCATCTGTCACGAATGATGTAGAAAACCTTAATATATCTGTAAGGTTCCTCTGTTTATGTACCTCATATTAAATTACCTCTAAGGCTTACTGTTATTTTCGGTGAAGCTGAAATTCTGTACCGAAAGTTATAAATATATTAAACCTTCTCATTAAAGAGGGTCTGTACTGACGTGCACTGGAGCGACGATTACATTATATTGTCACATATAGCGTGATCTATTGTTGAAGCAGGGTTACTTTTTGGCTAATTTTAATACTAATAGTAATCTATGTGTTACTTCAGATCATAGTGAATGTACATATAGGTATACCAAATTTCATCCAAATCCATTCAGACGTATCCGCGTGTGAGAGCAACAAACATACAAACTAATTTTCGCCGAAGTTATGTAGATTAATTCACGAACACAAAATAAAATACTAAGACGAGAATACATTGTATTAATTTTAATGGCATTGTTAAACCATAATATTGTGACATTGTCAGGGAAATGTGAATGGCAAAGTACTTACCGCGATTATGTTATCACGAGTCAATTAATGCCATATTGGTCAATTATTGTCGATACACCATTAATAGTTAAAATATTCATGCCAAAAAATATAAATGTATCGTATAATTTTTGTGCAAAAGCAATAATTCTCCGTCTTCATTTTATCGTTAATTTTTTAGTTGTAGTTTATTTCCACGAGTATTTATTATGGATTGATTTTAATGATATAGATTTTTCAAAAGTGGCGTGTGTGAATACCAGTGTTGACGCGCAAACATATTTATTTTGACTTAAACACCAACATTGCGTTTTAAGATAGTGAACCCTATGCCTAATGGAATAAAGTCTTTATAACATTGTATCATTAGGGCACTTACGACGTATGTGGTTAGTTTGTAAGTTAACAGCGTTCGTGTTTCTACATATTAGGCTCTAATAAGCACTTCATTTTTACTTAAATGTAATATTCGGTTGTTTATGTTGTTTTATTGATATGATAAATACATGTAATATACGTTACAACTACTAATATATTTAAATTGAATTTGGAATCTCACTGCTTATATTCTGATAGTAAGATAAATAATGTAATAGACTGCCTGAAATCGCCGAAGAGGTAGGCAGAGGAGTGTAGTACACTCCCACTTTTCACCAGTTACGTTTACGTCCCATGGAATAAGTCTTGAGCCTATTGCCACACACCGGGCACAGATCCAGACTCCGAGTCACAACTAGAAATTCTAAATTAAAGAATAGAAAGTTAAAGCATAGTAAATAGTCAATATTATATGTCAAGTTTTACGATTCAATGTCTCGTGAGTGTTTATACACAAGATTATAAATGTACCGGCTTAACTTACATAGGTTTTTCGGGATGGCCCGACTAGCTTCGGACCTGTACGTGGTCGCAATTATGTGTAAAGTACGAGGTCATAATCACGTGTACAGTATGAGGTCATAATCATGTGTACAATATGAGGTCATAGTCATCTGAAAAGCTATCGATACAACTGATATATGTATGTTCAAATGTCATTTTTACAGGTAAATTCGATCCACATCCGGCTGCGGGCTTCAACATGGGCTACCTCATGGCGCCCTACCCTTACCCCAACGGCGGCGCGCACCCCTTACCCGTTTCCATGGTAAGTGCCCTCGTATCATTAATTACAGACAGTAATTGGAAAATTCCTCAGATAACTACCTCGCTAAAATACTTCGATTATTGTTATGCTGTTCTGAGATTTTCGCACTCTACCGATATAGTTGTGGTAGTCAGCTTACAATTGTTTATTGTTTTTATGATATCGCCGCAGTATTTGCACGGTGTAGGCAGAGAGTATACGGTACCAAACTCGCCTTTATTTTTCGATACATTATATATTCGTTTAGATTTGAATATACGGTAGGTAATATTAATATTATATTCGTGCATGTACTATAAGACTACTCGTCTTAAACCGGTATTATAATATGTTCGTCTGCTTATTTCAAAAATATATTAAGTGTGCTAACGTAAACTTTAACAGTATATTACTTATTCGTAGGTAGAGAATATAAAAAATAGAATAGAGAAAAATATATACCTATTGATGGATCAACTACACTTTTAATAAAATCAAAAATATAAACATGACAATGAATGAAGAGTAGTAGCCAGGCGTAGTAGGGAACGGTTTGGGTGAAATAAACAGTCTTATAATGAATTTAAGGATATTGAAGATACGAACTGATCTCGCGTTTCTTGCCCGGACGGCTAAGGAGCGAAACTGTGGCGGCGTTTAAGTTCTCCGAGGCGGCTTTTAAGTTCTCATATAAATATATTCTAGCACTGTACAAGGCAAGAGTGAGTAGGCTTTTTCTAGGCGTGCGTGGTCCTTCTTCGGATGCATCGGCGCTTCCCATCTGGTGGGATCGCGGCCAAACGGTAGCCTATCACATACATAACATCACATCTATGTTGCCCCGAAAGGGTAAGCAGGGCACTCTAGTACCATCCCGCGAGTCATCAGTTATGTTATACACGCAGTGATAGCCTAGTGGTTAAGAAATCAGCTTCTCACTCCGGGGGTACTGGGTTCAAATCTATGGCGCGCACCTCTTTACAAAAGTGTGTTTTAAGTTTAAATATCACTTGCTAACGGTGAAGGAAAACATCGTGAGGAAACTTGCACACTTTAGAATTTCCAAAAAAAAAATTAGTTCTAAGGTGTGTGAAGTCTGCCAACCCACACTTGGCCAGTGTGGCAGACTACAGCCTTAAACCTCTCAATATGAGAGGAGACCCATATTCCAACAGCCGAATGACAAATGGGTCCATTATTATTATTATGTTATTTTTATTGAAGACATTGTATGTGTTCCAATTGATGATTATAATTGTATTAATATTTTTGTAATGACAGATTTAGTTTGCATGTTGTATATGTACAAGCTACTTATAAAGAGTTGATAGTGTTGTGTGTTCAATATTTGGCTTTTAAGATGCAGTTGTGATTCCTAGTTTTTTTAGTGGTGCATACTAGTTTGGTAGTTTGATGAGTGTGATTTGAAACCACTCTTCGATATATAGTAACAATATCTCCAAAATGCGCCAAAATTATTTAAAACAATATCACACTATATATTTATTTGAGGCCTTCATTCCTGGAATACTGTCAGTTGATTATGAAAATTGCTGAAGTATAGAGAAAGGTCATAATTAAAACCAAAGCTATGAATAAATTACTTTAATAACTTAAGACAACTTGCAGCAGATTTCTAACTAGGAAGAGGCTGTACTATGAAAACCAGACAGTCTAGAAACTTACATATATATTTCTTATACTCATTGTTATATAGATAGTTTTACATGAGAAATAATAATTACAAGTGCTAATCACCCAGCTTTTTGTTCTGGAAGTGAATTGATCCCAAAATTTCTGGTTTGACAGTCTAGAGTCAGAATAATCACTAGACTAATAGACAAGCTATATATTTAATTCATTAGCAGCCAATGATTAGTTTTCACGAGAAAATACCTTGCATTAAAAATATTAGAAATGACTGATCAAATGTATTAATTTACTTCAATGTTAGTACTATACAGGTGTTATAGTTTCTATTTCTTTGTCAACAGCCAGAGGAAGCATCATTAGCAACACAGTATGGTATTGGTGGTGGTCGAAGTGGTGGCACTTCCCCATCACGCTCACCTGGTCAGCGAGGGAGAGCATCCTCCTCAGTTGGTCCCATGCGACGCCCGGCAGACCGCAAACATGACACGAGCCCATATGGAAGCACTGTATATTTAAGGTAATTAGTGACCGGTGAGAAAATTACTTTGTAGTTACATTTGATATAAAGTGTTATCTTTATTCTACAATTCAATGTTTGTGCTAATATTGCTGTAGTTATTCCTACTTGATCTGTTTACCTCATAAGGGGAAGGCTGTGACATCCCGAGAATAATAATTCTTCTCTGACTTAGAGAATATCTCTACCTTATTATGAAATTAATTTACGTTTTGATATAAGTCGAAGACATATTCTCTGGTACACCTGCATGATTAGGTTCAATTTGATTCCGATATTATTATTGAACATTTGAACTAAACAAAAGCTATATAATAACAATTAATTTGATAAGATGGTAGCAAGAATATTTATTATTTATTTATTTATATTTTTTTGTGTCTGAGAATAAATTACTAATTAATAGTTATTGAGTATTAATAATATTACGTCATAGGTTAAAAGGAAAATGTATTTATTATATCCAAACTTGTGAGATCTGTGCACCACGAATGAGTAATTAATTTGTAAATTGTCTCAATGTACTGTGCTCGAAAAACACATTTTATTACACTCCTGACAGTCTGGTGGCAATTTGCGCACGTTCTGATATAAATATGACACATACATTAATTCAAGACCTATTACAATTCATTCTTGGAAACCTCATTCATAATTAATAAATGTATTGTTTGTGAACCATGCTGTACACAGCCTGTTGTCATTGAACGTGATTTGAGTTTTCGCAGTGGGTCAATACTCCTTGCATGTAATAAATCTACAAACTTCCCAATTACTGTTCTATATAACACTTGGAAAAAGTATATAATGGCTGTATATAATGAGGTATGATTTTCGCCAATTATATTACTCGGTTATATACAAGAATGTTGTCTATCATTGTTGTTGTTTCACTTATGCATTTTAAACTGTACTCAGTGTCAGTGTTGAGACCAATGTCATGATTTGAAGTGTTACAAAGATAATTAGTTTTCATTTACAGCTAATATTTAAAATTTTATTTTCTTAGAACAGAGTATTTTTTGTGATATGGGCCACACTTGTCTAACGTTTTTCGGGAAAATCTTGTTCTTATAGCCCTACTCACTAAAAAACTAAATCCACAAAAAAAAAAACTGTCTATTTATTAACAAAAAAAATTAATAATAATCGACCCATTTTCGTCTACTCAACTCGTCTAAAAGCGAACTAGGAATATATTCTATTTCTAAGAGAACATATATTATCGCATTATTAAAAATTGTACGTACAAGTATGAGACAGGTATATCAACAAAATGTTTGTTGAGCTAAGAAATTCTCACACGTGTCTTGACCTATGTTTAAGTGATTGGCCAGTACGATACATTATGTAATATTTACACACATGGTCAATATAGATATGAATGATATCAAAATGTATATTTAAAAACTGACAAGTGTTTTTGTATTATTCTAATAGAAATGAAGGTAGCAAAAATATGCCCAATTCCGATAACGACGATATTATTAATATTTCCGTGTAATTAAACTTCTAAGTTCGCATAGTTTGCATGATATTAAGTGACGTTATAATCAGATACAACTCGCAAGAAAAAATAAGGCGTAGTATCATTAATATGGAAACAACATTTTTTAAATTGTTTCATGCCACAGCCCAAACTCTACTAATTTCATTGCCATTCCAGCGTGTAATTGTTATTGTGTTTATTCATTATAACTTAATTTATTTAAGTGCCATAAATAGAGGTCAACATAAGGTGTAATACGTTTTACACGGTCTCGGTATGCTTGCCGATATGTCAATGACATACAAGTGTCAAAGAAAAAAAACATTTATATTGAAACAGTCTTTCAGAACTGTCAAAACGTCAGACTAAATTTTACGACTAATTTAATTGTTCGGTCTGTTTACTAACAGAAATGTGCTCAACAAAATTGACAGCAACGGTCACACACTCATGATTGACTGCTCGAACCGTTATTTATTCTACTTTGTTCATGTCACGTTAACCTTGTCACAGCAAGCGTCATTTTTTGAATGTCAACCTCGCGGCTATGAGCGCGTGTTGTATTTTAGTGTCATATTTTTTGACCTTACGATCAAATGTATTGTAGGCTATAGGACTAGCGGAGTGTAAGGCGTTTCAAGCCCCATCTTAAAAGCCTAGGCAACTTCACCTGTTAGTGTTACACCGTCATATACTACAGACGAGGTTCAGGCGATCGGGTGATCTCGGGATAATGTAGTCTACCCAGGCATTATTAAATACTGGAGCAATCGACAGGCTACAGCGTAAATATGCTGCTTGTCGGTTGCCGCTCTGTAAAGTGCAGATTATGGGTACAAACACTTCTGAGAAGGGCAATGTCCAGAAGTGTACTGAGAGAGGTTGAGGATGTATAGGCCAAGGAAGATTATGGACTAAAATCCGCGACAAAATCAGGATATAGCGGGTTTGTGGTGTGGTGTGCCTGTGGGCACAAACCCGTCATAGGCAATGTAATGAGACAGGCTCATGATGAAGATATATTCTAAGCTATGGATATACCTAAAATGATAGCAAAAGTTTGTCTGTTCCATCATAATATGTCAGTTGCTCGTTCAATCCACAGTCCACCGCCAGACAGCAACTGGCGGCGCACGAACTCCGACTCGGCGCTGCATCAGTCGTGCGGCGGTGAGCAGCAGGCGGCCACGCAGCCGCTCTCCCCGCACTCCCACCAGCACCCGCACCTGCACCCGCATCAGAACCACCGCAGAGGTGAGACTTACCCGCACATTTACACTTCCATATACCGTTTACCATACACTATACAGCGATATATTGTATACCATAAAGGGTCCATCTTGCCACGAAGTTGCATATGTAGGAATATATCTTTCGTTCTCATTGAATTATTACGATTAATGACGCTATTGCCTTGCACTGGGCATACATCTAGATATCGAGGTGGTACTGGAAATTTAGAAAGAACTGGGAAGTTTCTAGAACCCCATAAGTACTTTGCCCGACCGAGGGATCGAACCCAACACTTCTTCATCAATAAACACACAACCACTCGACCAACGAGACAGTTTATATACTGTAATGACTATATGTAATTAAAATGTAGGACGTTCGTTTTATTACTATTAAACACCACAAATTTGTGGTTTGCCCAACGATTATTCATTTCAGTTTTTATTTGTGATTCAATTGAAATTGTTCATAACCTACTTTGAATATTTAACAACGATAATAAAGTCTTGAGACATTTCCGCATTATAGATGTCTGATCTCAATTATTATAGAGCAGAAAAAGCTTGTCTTATGGTAACCAGGCGGCTGATGAACTGTAATAGGTACATACTTATATAGATCCAGACAGAACGAATAGGTTCTAAAATAAGATAATTACGTGCCTACCCCAACTTCTCCTAATCACCTGGGTTGACGGCTAGAAAATTGCCACTTGGCATTAAGTCCGTCCTTTGTTACAAGCAATAAAGGATAAATAAATAAATAGCCAGCCCTCAACAGCCAGGCTCTATAACCATTGGACTAACGCCCCATTCAATTAAAAGGATACGTATTCGTTTTCAGAATTGTGTATGTAATTTTCAGCTGCCGATATTCCACTGGACGTGCTGACGTCGTTCGGTATAAATCCAGCCAACCGTCCGCGATCCTCCTGCGAAATTCCACGGATACCAAATAATAACAAGTAAGTCTTTTTATGTGTGTTCTTTTACTATAAATTGTTCTATATTTCATTCGTTACGACTTCCTATAGGTCTTAGTACAGGACCGCAACTAGTTGGGCCTCAAAAAGTATACATGAGTTAAGCTAGCATATATCATCATCGTCATCATTATCAGCCTATTTTCGTCCACTCCTGGAGATCTCTCACCTCTAGGCCTCCAATAGGTTTGCGCGTTCGTTCTTACCGCGGACGTGCAAAATGTGGCATGAGCTTCCCTCTGAGGTATTCCCGGAGCGTTGTGATATGGGGTTCTTCAAGAGAAGCGTAAAAGGAGCTCTCCATGAAAGCCAGCAAAGAATTGGCAATGTCTCCGATGTTGCACATGTCTATAAGCGACGGTGACCACTTACCATCATGTGGCCCGTCTGTTTGCTCGCATTGAGAATAAAAAAGAGCCGCAGCTCGATCATATATATAATTATGTGTATAAACAGTTGTGAAACATTTCGTAGTAAAATATGTATTCAGTTGTATTTTTAATAGCGCTATTTTATCCGCTTGCAAGAAAAATTTTGCCTAGAATCTAGTACATTTGCCTAAAAATTGTCTATTCACTTTTGTTCTGCATAAATTAGTTATAACTTGTCTTTTTATTTGCCATTCATGGGCATTACCGGTTTGATTGGGAATAAATCATTCTTTTTTATCTACTCATAATCTTTGTAAAACGTGTAACCATTAATATGTAGTAACCGGTCTCTTCAAAGTGAGGTTATAACTGTTTTTGCATATAACTTTAAAATCTCTTAATTAAACCGGTTCGCTGTAATAAACAGATAATAAAGATTGTGTGGTATTGTCGGTGCAGCGTGTACGAGAGCGGCGGGGACGGCGGCGGGGGCGGCGGCGGGGGCGGG
>DWME01001496.1:0-24561 GCA_018244795.1 Parelbella ahira ahira
TCGGGAGGTCCTGGTTTCAAATCCCGGGTTGGGTGCTATTGGATTTTTCTAATTTAGAATTTCTAATAGTGACTCGGAGTCTGGATTAGTGCTCGGTGTATGGCAATGGGCTCACCACCTATTCCATAGGACTAAAACGTAACTGGTGAAACGTGGGAGTGTACTACACTCCTCTGCCTACCCGCTCGGGGATTGCAGGCGTAATATACGTTTAATAAAAACGTCAAATATGATGCAACATATAAAAAGCTCAATAGTATTAGAAGCTACGAAACACATCGCGTGGATATAGACAGTTATAATTTTAAAATAACATTCGTCGCCGTAACATGACACTCGATTAATCACTGGAATGATGTTCCTCGTATCAATAATCGTAAGGACAAAGCAAAATGTAAACAACGATGTGACATGGCGGCAGATATGTACAGCTATGAGCAATGACAAACCACAGTTATACATAAACACATTATACACACATCAATTACTATACGAGATAGGCGACTTATGTCCACATGGCAAACCACGTGGTTGCTAGAAGTAATTACTCGAGATACACTGAAGTACTTTTTTTTAAAGTCGTTATGTGTTGATAGACTAATCTAAACAAGCACATAAATTTATCGCGACCAACTAGAACGTAGTCTATGAATGTAAATTACTCTGTTCTTACTTCCGTACATTATAATTACTTAATAAATAAAGAGGAACATTTTTAAAACATGTGCCGCTTAGATACTTGCTTGTATGGATTCTCCGCGACCGCCAAATAAGAATGGACAGAAATATATGTGATGTAAGCCTTGGTACGAGAACACCTCGAAGTCATTTGGTTCATGATGAATGAATGATATATGTGACACTTACTTGACAATCATTCCACGATTATCAAGAATATGCTCAACATTGCAAACAACCCCTATAGACATGGGACATTTATGAAGAAACCCAGTGCACAGTATTATTACTTATAGTCATAACTAAATCACGTGGCTACACTGCGGTGTTCAAATTTCGTGCGCAATCGACTAAGATAATCCACTTAACGGACAAAACGACTGAGCTCTTTGTGAATAATATGTGAAATGCTCACTATTCGATATAGAAACGAGCATACGTATAGCTAAGTCAAGACCTTGACCATCGCAGCGTGGACGCGACTGCCGAGCTTACGTAAGCACACGTTCACGCAAACGCTATCATCAGGAAGTGAACCCAAGAAGAAATCGCAAAATTATCGATTTATACGACAGATGGCGACATATTAGTTGATTGTGGCAACTCACTTTAGAATAATAATTACATTATCATTTTATAATCATTACAGTATTTAATCGCCGCAACACTCGATACATCATCGGTCATTCGGCCCATTAGCATAATACCTCGCGAATCCACGCCAGTATCATCAAAAGCATTCAATTATCTCTTCGTAACCTAAAATCACATGACGTAGTAATTTAGGGTTCGATGGGAAAAAAACCGTAGCCGTCGTTACAAGCAGTCATTACTGCGCAATACGAGTATGTCATGCTATACCGAAATATGTCTCGCTATATTTTGACGACATAAAAAATAATATAAATATGTTACAGCTACGTGTGCAGTCAGTCGAGCTTTACTGTAGGAAATACATATATCGTTATATATTGCAATAAGCCTTGATATAATATAGCTCAATCTGTGGCGATCTTAGAGTTGAGAGGCGATTTTGTTAAGATACTCGTTGGCATAGAGTCAGGCCACTTGGCGCTCGCGACCGCGCCGAGCACGTACATACGACTCTACCGCTCTCGAGCCACGCGACCGCCCGGACGACCTCATTTCGCTACTCCGCTGCCCTGGCATTGGCATTGGCGATATATCTTTTTTATGCACTTTGTGTTTACATTGCTAATGGCTTATATAAATATGGGTACATAAATGATAGTTCAACTCTTCGAAACCAATGTGCATTTACGAAATGGGTGATATATGTAGAAGAAACACGACAGCTCTATAACAATACCTACATAAAGATACTAGGCGCACTATGCCTACCTTGTAACTAAAGGCGTGAAAATATAATGACGAATATAAATCCAAACGCATTGCAAAAAGCATAATTTGAAGAGAATTATTGATGACAATTAGCTCCAATAATGACGCTAGAACATTCGATATTTTGCAGTTGTTATAACAGAATATAGAGCTAATCGCGGCATGATTACTCTTAACATACCGTGGCTAAACAACTGCGAATTATAATATGAGACTAGCGGTCAATATGACTTTATTGTCGGCTTTTTATACATAACAATTACCTGTATGTATGTCCGTTTACCCGCAGCTATGAATTGTATTCATCCTTTAGAACTCAGTCGTATCTTTGCTGCAAACTGTTTGCTCATCGATTAGAGGGAGAGCCGAGAACGCAACTCGGCGTAAGAGAATTAGTACATTAACAAATCACAAGTACTAAAAGCGTCATTGCGATCCACTGAATAGTCTATCAAAGCGTAACCCGATTGTGTCGCATTTAAATTGAGATGACAAACACAATCGCCAATGCAATTTTGTGGCCAAAACAGGAAAAGATGAAACGCGTTGGCAAATAGCTCGTATAACATAACGTTTAATAAATGTTACGAAATTCCTATAAAGTTATGCAACATAAATGCCAAGTTAGAGGTGATTTTGTTTTAGAACATAAACGTACTCCTGACACTTGCAATGAAACGGGTCTACGCATGAATCGTTAACTACATTCTTGCGTAGCGATTATTGCCCAAACCAAGTAAACAGGTCTTAGGAATGACTCGTCATAGTATCATTTGGAGCGTTTGGAAGCTTCTAACTTGCGACACACGTCGCTCCAAGGAAATCTACAGTAGCTGGATCGTAATCCGTACTTATTAATAACGGAATATCTAGTCAGTTCTGATTGCCCGTCAAGCAGCGAGCAGTGATCAATCTACTCGGATTCTATCTGATAAGCTGTTCTTGGTGAATCGGAGCATGGGACTATGATATTATGAATTACTTTGATTAACCGATTGGACAGGACTGTTAGGTACAAGCGGCTTCGTAGAATATTGTGGTTCTATCTCGCTATATATTTAATGAGATGTATAACTCTTTGTCCCGAATTCATGTGCAAAAGCAAGAATATTGAACATACTTCATGCTTCTATGCCTAAACGATTCTCAACTTTTAAAAAAATACACATAAATATCGCATGTTTTTGTCTAACCTGGGCACCACGACCGAAATAATCGTGGTGAACTATTAGCATTAATCGTTTTCATTAGCATACTAACCAGTTTGGGTCTAAGAAAACTAAAGTTAAATTGTTTTCCGAAGCATCAATTCACATTGATTAAAATGATGAAATTCATTTGCAAATCAAGTCAATCGTTAGATATCGATAACGAGCCATCTATTTTATATGAACTAAACACAACATAACATAACGCTTTGATTTCCTCTCGAACGGAATTCGAACGTTTTGTATTACAATACAGAACAAAACAAAGAGGTCAAAAAAAAACCGAGGTCGTTCGGTACGCGTGTACTCGGCAGAATGAAATAAATAAGTATAAGGAGTACTTTTCAATCAATCCAGATGTCAACATTTGCCGTGTGTTGTATTAATTATGTGACAAGAGGGAACGGGCATATACCGCGCGCGCAAGGTCACGGTCGCCGCGCCGGCGCGGGCGCACCGCTCCGCGCGCGCGCGCTCCGCCCCACGGCGTCCACTCCATACGCTACACAGCCTTACGTCACACAGCTATTTGCCATTCCGCACGCCGAATTCAGAGAAAATATTTGACTTCACGTCTTTTTTTAAACGACACAAGCAAAATATAAACAGCTCTGTGTGGTCTCATACAAAATGCAAAGAAAATCTTAAATGTCATGCCTAACTCATGTTTTGCGACTGAAGTTCTGATTGCAAGAAAACCCAATTAAATTTGAATTTAATTTATAATAATGAACTTTAATAAACGGAACATATGTAATTCAAACTGCTAAATATGATACCCGCATCTAGCAGCCGCGTTCATTGGTATATTATCCATTTGCAAACGTACTTATTCCCACATATACAAAAAAGGTCACTGTTATTTGTCATATAAAATACCAAATTAAATTAGGTTAAATATGTAGGTATATATTAATTAGTTATAAATTAATCAACTGACGCAATACCGCAAGAATATATAGGAAATTGTTCTATAATGTTTTGTTGATTTAGATTTGATTCAATTTGTGCGTTTCAGATAAACTATTATTATAGTACAAAAGACACAAACGAATGAATGAAGATAATTTCATTGTTCAAGGGGCAGACGGGCGAGCGACGCGGCGATAACTGTGTCAAGAGCGAGTTAATATTTTTAATGTGACCATTTTGATGCTAGACAAACGTGCACTGTAAATAGACAACATTAGTTTCTATTAACAATGTCTATGGCCTAGAGGGGACCCGTATTCCAACAGTGGAATGATAAAAGGGTCGAAAGAAAAAGAAAAAAAAAGTCCCTATTAACTACGACCGTAATACTGCTGTAAGTTCTTATAGAAAACGAGACGATAACAGCGTATGTAAGCGATGTTCGACTTAGAAACACTGCTGTGATTGTTTGCTACTCTCCAAGTCTCCACAAGCCAGAAACACACACTAAAGAAATTTCGCAGAATTCGAGTTGCTTTAGGCATATGGTTATAGTTTAATGTATGTAGCAGAGTATATAAAAAGAAGTACTAAATGTATAAATATGTACTATTAATTGCGTACCCATGACAAAATTGACAGAAATAACGATATGCTTACAGAGTAGCGACATGTCGACTTTTACTTTCTGTACTTTTCATTCAAAACCAACCGCAAATAACAAATTAACAACGCGAAATATTCTTTTATAATATATAATTTAAAGTTACAAATACATTGTATCCTACACTGGAGACTACTTTCCTTCAAACCATGATATAATTAGTACATTGGTAAGAAGTTAAAAAAGAGTTTGAAACGTAGCGTCAATTAGTGGGCTAGTTAGTAGATTGCAGTACATAGTATAGTTAGTAAGTTAGCAGGTTACAGTATAGTGTAGTCAGTAAGTTTACCTAACCCGCGTGATCTAAGAGTTAGTGAAGCAGTGAAATAGTCACGAACGCCAATTGGCGTTTAATTGTACGAGTCGCGCGGCGCGGGGTCAAGAGCGCGCGTTTATTTTATATTTGCAATTCAGGCAAACGTTCTATGCAGCAATATGTCGTCTCGCTTATTGCGAATATTTCTTGCATTTTATATTATTTATTTAATTTATCAACAATTTTCTCATGATTGCAAATTAAAACAGCAAGTTAATCATCCTTTGCCTCAAGTACATTTTATGAAATGACGTAGGTACTTACTTTCAAAAATGTAAATCAGGCAAGGCATTTCTGTATATTCGTAAAAACTTTATAGACCATAATATTGCAAATAATCGTCGAATATTTCTATGTACTATATATGTCTATAACCACGGATAAAATAACAATGACAATGTGCCAAATGTAAAGTCGACAATAAATGAGTGGTACGGAACGGAGGGAAGCAAATTCAATGGCATGACTACAAAGAAATATTTTTTTTGTGGTTGCATGCAGCGTCATCTGCCAGCGGAGAAATGATCCTATTAGTGAATCCCAACATCCCTGTCCCCGACGCGCCCCGGCTAGGATAGAGGGGCCAGAGGGGAGAGGGGAAACTGGGGAAGTTGGACCGTTATCGCTTCCGCTTGAGCGAGCGTAAACTGCCAACTGTTACCTATATCCAAACGTACCGCAAATAATCTCACTAACTTGCGGTTTCCCAAACAAAATGTACTGAACATTTAATATATTATTTCGACAGCTGTTGAGAGATATTTCTAAAAAAATATATTCCTAATTAAAACTTGAATTCCTTGTAATTTTATCATCATCATTAATACACCGCTAGATCTAGACTTACCCTTGGGTGATTTTGTTTTTAATTCCACAAAAAATTAAAAAAAATTACTAAAACACCACATAGGTACAGCCGGCCAGAAACATCCTAAACAAAATTCGTAAAAGACTATTTATAGAAAACATTAGTCAAATATTAACGTTAACTACACTATTATTCTATAGTATTAATTAGCAATAGTTGTTTTTAGTCTTGAGTACAACATCAAATAATCTAGAAGAAATCTTTTTGATTTGTTCACCTGTTACTAGTAATACCTATAAAAAGTAAACCTATAGTTTACAAGATAGATTTAAAATATGATACAAGATAAGTCATACAAATAAGATAAGCCAGTCTTCAGAAAAAAATCTGTGGGAAGTGATCTATCATATCTATCAGAATCTAGTGTGATCTGTTATTGGGCGAACTGAAGTTAACTCAGGCATGGTCATCTTCCATCGTTTCGCCAGTTCGATCTGCAGGATCTGCACCTATCACCACAGCAGATACAAGGGGCTTAGACATAGCAACCCTTCAAAGTAATAACGAAAGGAACTAACGCCTAACTCAAGAAACCAAAGACTTGCTTGCAAGCCAATGCGAAACTATCGAGAGGTTATAAGAGCAGTTTGACAGTAAGCTGCGGCTTGTTGGCGCTAATCTTCGAGACCTTAAGAGAATTTAAAATACCATACAAAGATGTTGACTTGAATATTTGTGCGTTTCCAAACATAACTATTTAAAATACTTCAAGTCAATGCGTTATAAACATATTTAAAACCTAAAAAACGATAACTAAATTTATTTATCCATAAACTACAATAGTTGTAAGGCTTAGAAAAAATACTACAAAGTATTTTCTAACACATAAAGGACAACGATTTTAAGAAGAAACTAAAAATGACATAATTATCAACAATTAAAAACGGTTACATCAACTATAAAACAAGAAAGTAAAACTTGTAATAAATATGAAGCGAATATGCAATCTTACATTGCGAGAATTTCAGCCTTTCTGCTCGTCTTGCGAAGTTTCAAATGATTAAAATGTATTATTAACATTTATATACACATATCTACACTACGCGCAGTACACAGCTACGTTATATCACGTTCGTGGCAACATTTTTGCATGCAATTCTCTGTGCAACCGTTGAACAAAACCACCAACAAAATGCTTTGTTATATTGTTTCAAGAACAAAGACCGTCATGAAAATGGTTTATTGTCTATCTCTTGAATCTGGGAGTTTTTTGATACCAACTATTTAACTATACAATACTTATATTATTCTGTAGGTTAGCTCCTTTATCGGTTTCATTTTTTAATAATAAATCTATTGCGACGCTAAGCTCTCCTCCAATGTAATTTAAGATACTGGATTTTTTTTACTAAATCGTTCCATTTCATTTTGGTAACTTTTGTCCCCCTTACATTATATAAAAACACGGGAACCCAGTGCCAAGACAGTCCGTGAGCACCGCTCGCTTGCCTACAAGCTACAGATTACATAACGTATAGAGAATACTGGCACAATATAGAACGGGAGTATCGCGTTACCTCGTCAAAGTTGTCGACCATGAAGCAGATGTGGGGGTAGGTCATCTCTTCGCCTTCGCCCTTCGTATCCATCTTGCGCCGCGACGGAGACGCGTACACCTGCCATATACAGGGAACATCATTTCTTTAGCACACTAAATTACATATTTAGTTCATTCTAATTTTCTGTTCTTCGTTAGTCTGTACTCATCAAGAAGCAGTCCTAAGCTTCTGTTTAGACGTTGCTCACCACATCCCAACATGACATCAATCGCCAACGAATTTTATTAATATAAATAACAGTATCTTATATTGGTGTGGTAATAATATAAGAACAAAATAGATGAGCATTAAACGAGAAAGTTTAGGAGCAAATTATTATACGGGCAGCTGACCTAAATATTGGAAATAGCGACGTAATAACATAATATTCCGACGGCTATTCCTCACATAATTCTCTCCATCGTATTATTTTCTAGAGATTTTATAATGAACGTTTAAGCTCATAAAGTGGGTGGAAAACATGATATTCGCTGGAGGACTTATTATATTTTCGTGAGATACCACGTACATCACATGTTGAAACGAATTTTATGAGACATTCAGAATGCCAACTTGCCAACCCCCACAATGTCATATAAACGTTCCTGGGAATTTTCGCTTTTCGAAATTACATTCCGAAATCCTTCCATTTTTATATACTAACCTTTTTACATGTCGAAAATATAACAACTTTCTATTTTGTAACCCGATCACAAAATAAATTATTCCTTGTGCAGACAGCAGCTCTTATCAACTCTAGCGATCCTCTTAGAGTGAGATTTCCTTTTTATGGAACCCGAGTTGATATGAAACAGTACAATGTCAATATGAGTATGTATGAACTCACCTGGCACGATAGCTGTGGATAGCAGGAGGTCGATAGAAGCGAAACTATTGACTTCTCAGTTCTCGCTCCAGCCCAGTTGAAGCATACTTACTTCACTCGCACAAGAGCTCTCGAACAACGTATAATGCGGCGAGTTTATTGAGTTTACTGCGAAGTTGTTCGTGCATAGTTGGTCCGGCCAACGGTATCGGGAACGATATTATACGAATACCTAACATATATTGGTAAATTTGCAACAAACGTATGTAGTAACAATTTCATACAATACTTACCACCAACGAAGACCAATTTGTTTCCCATAACTTAGCGCTATGTATATTCTTTAGGTCTAATATACGTTATATGGAGACAATGACAATTTTGTACGTAATTTACCATTATACACAAAAAATCACAAGACGTCGACATCAACGGGAATTCCACCAACTTTATCTTTTAATTATTTTAATTAATTTTCCATTCGCGCTAATAAAAAATTTGTACATACATAGGTAGGTACTTACTACTAAATGTTCAATCATTGTTTAGTAAAATATCAAAGGTTCAAAGGTTTCGCTTGCTAGCATAATCTAATACAACAATTTACCCGAGTAGTTAGTGGCCAGATTATAGTGTTGTCACTTAATGAATGTTTAACAAATATGGGACTCTCAGTTGTCGCAAATAATACGGAATATATGAGATGAGATACAGTAATACGCATATCACGATGGAGGATGTCAGTCCGTTGCGCAAACGTCGAGTCAGTGACACCGAAATTTAATGTGGCGGCTACAATAACACACTGTGCTTTACTGTACGTGGCGCGCTCGTGTATGTGGGACGCGCTGACACTAAGCCATCTTCGAGCTGTGTCCATGTGGAAATCGAGTTAGAAGCATGGACGTATTGAAACATTATGTTGTCTAGTAACATAGTTTTCTATGAAACAGGTTATTTTTGTGACGTCACAATTTTAAAAACCTACCACTTTGTACGTCGTGAATAATGTATTAGTATTTTTCTCGCAATAATTTTGTTTCAAATTCATCATTTAAAAATCTCATTATGTAGAAATGTATTAAAATGTTAAGATATTTGTAGAGAATAAAGATCGAGAAACAGAAACATGGACCAATTCTCTAAAATGGCTTAGCTGTATAGCCGCGATGCTCGCCGCTCGCAGTTCGCACCTCGGCAACGTCAATATTACTTTTAGAACAACAACCGTTTTTTGTGGCCCAAAAAACAAGCTAGCTATATTAAATGTAAGGTCGCTAGAAAAAATTAACGTACAATACACATACGAGGTCAACGGAGACTCCACATATCAATTAAACGTTTTTGTATTTCCTAGTGCAACTATTGTTTTTTCAATTGATGCACACGATAAAATCTAACATACCTACCTATATAAATGTTGTTTCATTTAGATATGATCAAAGTTGAAAGAGTAAGAACGTACGAGAGCGAAGACACCTGGAATAATAGGTACTAACACTCTCACTGAGCAATTTTATCGGCATGAGAAGATCGCAAAAAGTGGTTCCCACGGGGGATTGAGCTTTGCTCGCTTTGGGCTCAGGTGACAACGCGGGAGTGCGGAGCCGACGTGATGTCTCAATAGAAATAACTTTGACCTAAACCACACAAACGTCCTTTTTCAGCGGTCCGAGATCTTAAATCAGTTAAGAAAAAAAATATTTTGTTCATTGTTAATACTCTCATTTTTTGCACATTACATACTACTTTGAGCTAAAAACGCTTTTATTAATATTCTATGCGAATCCCAAGCGAAAACATGGATTTAAAATTGTACATCAATTATTATCCAACCAGGAAATTATAAAATTCATATCAAGAACGGAAAAGGAAACATAAATATCTCTGAGCATGTCTGACTAAAATAATTTTGTTGAAATGCGATAAAAAAAATTGTAGGTATATGGCTGTGAACATATAGGAATCGCAAGTAAAATCAACCTAGCTCAGCTGGTCAAGTAGTCGGGATATCCGGAAAAAAACATATGGAAGTTAATCCGATGCATAATTTAGTCATGTACCTATACAAGATACACACGAAACGTTTAATAACAATAAAATCATTTATTGTCCGACGCTAGCATTTATAACGCAGATCCCTTTTAATGTTCTATTTCCCATTTTAACCCCTAAAAGAATCGATAACTTGTGACATTATAACTGACACGCCCTCTGGGCGACGACAAAACTAATATTGGACGAGCAATTTAAAAATCCATACAGAATAATTTAAAAATTAACTTATAAGCTTTGACTGTAAATAACCTATCAGAAGACTCTAAAGACACTATTATTATAACTAAAGGTGTTCAAACAGATCATTGAGAAATAGGAAGGTGTAAAATTTCACTTACTAGATCTGACCCTCCAAACATCAAGCTAACTAAAAACCTAATAAAATATAAGTATTTAGAATTTAAAACAACAAAGAATATCTTGGTCATATCACGATGTAGGTATTGATAAAAAAATATTATAACCTCGTAAAAACAACAATGTATTGTATGCATAAACGCCATTGTGCTGTTGCAATCAACTCATTGTACGATACAACGAAAATAATAGACGCTATCAACAATGTCAGTTTCGGTCTATCGGGTTTTTTATTCTTATTAATAATAAATAAGGCCAAAAAAGAATCGTACGGAACAAAAATATTATACTTATACAGGCCACAGGATATTTAAAGTTCAATGACATGGTAAGCCGATGAAGATCACCGAATGGATGGTATGTTGTTTACAGAAGCATATTAATCCGCCTGTTAAGTCCTGGTTGCTGAGAATATGCATAACGGTTCAAGATAATCTGATATACTAGATCTGGTGACGCTCACGTTTATGGCTTATGTCCTTAATATTCCCTGTTAAATACAATGTATTTGGATGATTCTTGGATTTAAATTTTATCTTTCAGTTACGTTTTCGATCCAACGTTTATTTATATTTTTTTAATCTTATCATTTTTATCAACCGCTGGGACAAATTGATAACATCGCGGCGCCGCAAATAGTGGAATAGTAAAAAACGGCATGACTTTCTATCACTTTCACTATATTGGAATTTTTTAAAATGTCTCGAGACAAAATCGATATCATAAGTAGGAGCAAAATTATCATTACCAGTCACTGGCGGCCGGAATTTTTTTCCCCGACCTTCAGTGGAGCAAATTGTTCGATTCTCTCTGTCTCTCCCGACGTGTTATTTGACATTGCTAAGTAATGACTTTACACTTCGCATGTTCGATGTTGATTTTTTTTCCAACTTTTCATCGCTTAACAAATTAATGGGCGTCTTTTTAACAATTGAATAGATCAATTTAAGGCGATATCTAGATTTATATTAGAAGTATATTATTAAAGCAATCTAAAAACTAAACTCTTTGTAAGCTCTTAGGATCACATTATACATATTATTAAGTCCTTCACTATTTCATACCTAAATAAACATTCATATTGTCTTTTAAAATCAGTTGAATTAATTTTTAAACCGAGATATTTACAATTTTTAATACACTGTCAGTTGTTGGAAAACCCAAGCCTTAAATACGCTTTAATAACTCAATTGCTATATTCGAAACGTAAACTGGAAAGAGCTAGGCGTTCAGTAATACATAATTGCAAAACGAGCTTACACGCACCGGGGGTGTCACGCGGAAACGGAAATGTCTGCCGCTAAACATAGTAAGCTAATTAACTGACGACAAATCTGTTTGTTCAAAACTCTTAAAACCGAAAAACTTCGACACTCGTATTCGTAAATATTTACTTTAGATAATCCAAAATGCCTGCCCCTTCGGCGATTACAGGCGTGATGTTACGTTACGTTCATACGCTAAAAAATACTGTATGTTCAATTGATTGAATTGGTTGAAAATTCTCCACGTCACCCAATGGCCTAAACGCAACTTCACCGTCAGATGAAAACGGATCCCTGTGTACGAGTAGGCGTTTGTGTTGCCATCGTAAATCTAAATCACGTCATGAATGACAAATGTATTTGCTATTACAATAATCATACATTAATCTTTTATGTTTTAGTACCAATCACGTATAACAGATATCCAAATAGTTAAACTGTACTGCCGAGAATATTTCAATATGTATTTCTGTTAACGAACATAGAATTATGTTATCGATAACAGCTTTCAAGGACCACGAACATGTTATCATATAATCGACTTATATTTAAATCTATATATGATTTTTGTACGTAATATTTCCAATATGTTCTTATATTTTTAATATACATATTTTATGTATTTTATTATTCATTTACATTTATAACATAAATTACATGCATATTATAACATACGTTGCCCTGTGATTTTATATAGAGTAAACAATAATATAGTCGATAAAATAAATTAGAAAATTTAGCAGGTTACTAACATTAAACGTAATATCACGCCTCTTATCCCCGAAGCGGTAGGCAGATGAGTATAGTACACTCTCGCGTTTTATCAGATATATGTCCCACCATGGAGCAGATGAGCCTATACAGCTAGGTTTTTAAAATACATACGCAAACGATACACGCTATCAGTGAATGAACGAAGCGTACGCGAGCGATATGGCGATTTTGTGCACTCATGTGTACAAAATTACCTGTTCGTCTGGCTAAATATAAAAGAAGTAGAAACAAAAATCAAATATAAGTATAAGTAGGTACGTATTTTTAGCAGTAAGTATCCAGCAACAACAAAACAACAATGGCGGCGCGCCCGCGCACTTCCAATTGATCCAATTGATCGATTCCCCGCTCATTGCCGCCCATAGCGCGTGCGCCCAACTTAATTCATTTCACATTCGATTCACCTCAGTCTCAATTGCCAATTGTCATTCGAAATTTGAATTTGTGTTTTTTTTTATTAACGGCTACATCTCATATTTGGCAAAGAACATATTATTATAAGTACTATTAAAACATGTTTGTTTGGGTTTTTTATCGTTAAAAAAACTAAAACTTAATACATAATATCAAGTTAATTAAATCAGCGTTTGTGACGAACAGTGTACACATATATTTTAAAGTTTCTCCGCTGAAACAGAAACTAACGTAACAAAAGCATTGGAGATTCGAGCAACTGCCGCGGACCAGGCTGTCGGAACTATCGCGCTCATTATACAATAATTCTTCGCATACGCTTTTCGATTTGAGATAAAATGGATGTAATAAGTCAGCATTTAGTATTCTATAGCATAACTTATCACCACACTGGTCAATGTATTTCTACTCACCGATTAAAGTTTTTGCAAAAACAAACCACTAGATCGCATCTAAAGAGCAAATAATGAATCAAGTGACGAGCAAACATGGCAATGCAAAAAAAGAAATATCGTTATGATATAGAACAATGAATGTAAATTCACGTATAAATATGAACACAGTACGTAATCGGTGACCGCAAAAGGTATTATAATAGCACCCGGACCCGCTAGTTGCAGCCACACCAACAATGGCACGGAGGTCAAGAACAAAATACGTGAGAATAGCTATGGCCCTGTACAACAGCTTGACAAAATAAGAACCTCTAAGAAATATTAAAACTTAATCTTCCTAGCACATATATTAGGAAGTGTTGTAGGAGTAAAATCACTTATTGATACAATATACCATCGGTACATTCACTTAAATATGGAGCAAGGCATCCCGCTACAACCTCCTCTCCCTCGCCCCCTCTGTCCCATTTTCAAGTTTTGGAAGCCATTCGCGCCCACTGATGGGGCGAAATGAGCTGCAGCCCTACATTTTTGGTGATAAAAAACATCACAATGTCAACTCAAACTACGTAAAAGTCTCAAAAACAGAATAATTAGCATTGATTGTTTGAAAAAAAAAGACATACATTATTGAAAAGAATCAACTAAGTTTCATTAACGACGTATGAAATGATGTAGAATGAAAACATTAGTCACACAACGTTGTTACGAAATCAAATAATTTAAGCCCGCATGGTAACTATTCTCATTAATTTAAAGTCGTTAAGGACGCAAATGGCAATATCGTGAACTTTGTTGTTGGGGCTCTAGAGACGAATTTACTTAACGAATTAATGGAACATAACAAATACAGTATGCTTTGTCCTACCCACTCGTGGTAAAAATGCTTAAAAGACTTAAAGATGTCAACAGAACATTATTATATACGTATATTTAAACTTAAAAATTCTTTATTCTTTTATAGGTAAACATATAGAATACCCAAACATAATACAACTAGAGAAAAAAGATATGAATGTCAAAGAAATAAAAAAATCAACTTTTAGCGGATAAGACAAACTTATTAATCACGATAATAGAATTATATTGTTTCACTGGCCTACATTCAAAGTGCATAATCGGTGCTGTTTAGTCACCGTTGTTAGCGCGGACCCCATGCACTTAATGTACCCTGTCACAGCCACATTTGAGTCACCCTTATTTTATTTTTATATAACTTCGACATTTAAGATTATTTTACGGGCGTTTATAAATCCATAAGAGTTAAACGGAATTCCTATAATGTACATAATCTATTTATTTCATTTTTTGAATTAAAAATAACAGAAGTGAGATAGGGAGGGCCGGTGCGAGATGAGTCGCGTAGTAAGGGCGAACCGGGGCGAGTGCAGCCGCACCGAGCGAGGGGGCCGGCGCGGCGGACGGTGACGTCACCCGCGTAATAATTTCCATTGGACGAGCATGCGCGAACGAAGCCGATGGCACCCGAGCGCCACCAGACCGAAGCCAACCAGTTCTACATCTTTTCTAGTACGCGATCGCCACTTTGTACGCTCGCTCGCAGCGCGCACTCCGTCGCATTAAATAACATTATTCTAAACGAGATTGTAACCGTCCGAAGTGTAGAGTGACTGTGTGAATGAAGTTCGAGAAGTGATGCTAGAGACAAGGTGCATTTCACGCGTGTCACCGTTGTAGTGCATCAGGCGGGGTGCCGCTGTGACCTCGTTCAGTTTGTGAATTCACTGGACGCGGGGCGGGCGCTCCGACTTTCTATCGGGCGCACGGGACGAGCGACTGCCGAGCCATCGAATCGATGAGGAGCTGTGCTCGGCTGGAATGTCAGCTCGCACATTGATCGGGTGAGTCCCGGTTACCAATTGGCAACTTCCGGGCGCTTTCTATTACAATGCAATTGCAGAAACGTAGTCAGTGATCAAACCCCTGGCGGAACATGTGGTGGCGCGACCCACATTTGGAACTCGGACGAGTACGTAAGGCCAACATGTGATGCGACAGTGAACACTAACCGCTAATTAGCGAGTGACAAAAGAGAGCAGGACGTCCCGCCGCCCGCGCGCTCCGCTCTCGGTCTTTAACCTATAGCTGCTTGCATCGTCGGTTTGTTTACAACGTACTGACTCGACTAGAAACGTCAAAGCTGTGAATAATCAACATTCTAATTAAAATGATTAGCGATAATAATTATTTGTAAAAATTGTTTACGTACTAAAAATAGGTGTCGTACATAAACAATGGAACACTAACGCCACTATTTAATATCCGAACGTGTAAGTTACGCGGAAATTTCCAATTCTGTGTTGAAAATTAGCGTTAAGCTCTCTATTAGTTAAGTCATATATAAAGATATACAATTAATTGAACATATTGAAATTAACGACCACAATGTCAGCGTAATATGAAGATATGAACGTAATATGAACAAAATAGATAAATGATATGAAAGATAATGTAATAATACTCAGCAAGCATTACTGGGTGCTGCAAAGTGAAACAATAAATTTCTAAACGAATTCCTTTTGGTGTTTTGGCCACTATGCCCCATAGATGTACCTCATCGGAGTTAATAGTTCTACAGCATCGCAGATCCATTGCGTCTAATGCCTAAGGAGGAATTTAGATTAAATTATACATATTAGCAACTTGGTTTGAATCCAAAACCCTGCTGCCAGCAGTTTTAAATTGCACCTACGTTACCTGTGTCTTAAACAACGCTTTAAATATTTTTTCTTTTCACAATTTCAGGCTCCATCCAACCCAATGGTGATTGGATGACGATCTCAGCTCGCTCCCTGGACAAGGAGCCGTCGCCACCTAAGCAGATCAACTACGCGGAGCCTCTCGTGGAGTCGGTGCGCGTGTACCTGGCCAATGAACTGCCGGCCAAGCAACTAGCGCTGGTGCCGCGCGTGCCCTCGCCGCCCACCCGCCAGCCGACGCCACCGCCACACTGCGATGTCGACATAGCCACTCACACAGTGCACGAAGAGATCAAGGGGATCAACTTTGAACCGCGCCTCAAGCGGAATGACTTAAACAACAACGCGTCGCGGCGCCACAACGACGCCAGGCAGAGCGCCGAAATGCCCAGTCAAGCGGAACTCATGCAACGACAACCGCTCCTGGCGCGCAATGTCAAAATTGACGCGCCGCAGCCCACCACCGACGAGTCCGACCCCGACCAGGACCACTCGCCGCAGCGCACGCACGCCGGGGATTTCATCGTAGAAATACCTCCCGGCACGGTAAGGGAAGAGAGATATCCCAAGGAGATCGGGAAAACAATTATATCTTTTTTCTTCTTGTTCCTGTGCGTATGCATAAACATGATGTCTCTATCATTGGTGCACGAACGGCTACCGGACCGAAATACGACTCCACCACTCAACGACATTATATTGGACAATGTCGAAGCGCGTGACTGGGGTCTCGCCGTATCTGAATACCTTATTATGATCTCGACGACCGTCGCAATGCTGCTCGTCATCTTCCATAAGCACCGCTTCATCGTAGCAAGACGCTTGTTCCTCATCATAGGCCTGCTGTACCTATATCGGTCAGTGACCATGTACGTCACAGTCATGCCCGTTTCGAGTATGACATACTTCTGTAGCCCGAAGAGCAACAACACAACGCCACTTCTAGTTATAAAAAGAATGTTTTACCTTATATCCGGCTTCGGACTGTCGATAAATGGAAAACATACTTACTGTGGTGATTACATATATTCCGGACACACGATGGTGTTAGTTCTGAGTTATCTAATAGTGGCCGAGTATTCGCCGAAAAAACTATGGCCGGTGCATTGGGCAATGTGGGGTTCAGCTCTGCTCGGGGTGTCGTTCGTGCTGCTCGCGCACGGCCACTACACGGTAGACGTAGTGATCGCATACTACGTGACGACGCGACTCTTCTGGTTGTACCACTCGCTGCTGGTAACGCCGCATCGGAGTGGCAACGGGTACAACCAATACATGATCCAACGGGAGTGGTGGTACTGGCTGTTCACATACCTGGAGGGCAACGTCCGCGGGCCAGTGCCGCGGCGGTACGACTGGCCGCTGCCGTGGCCGCGCACCAAGCTCTTCAGCCGGCTCAGCTAGTGACGCGCGCGCGCCCTGCCGCCGCCGGAGCGTGTATGACGCTCACCTTCTGCGAATGCCGCTTCAACACCTGCAGCTCCTTTGGACTGGTCCGCGTGCAGATGGCCAACGTGAGCGTGTAGTCGAACTGATGCACGATCAGATTCAAGTAGACGGTCTCCTCCCAGTCGATCTCAGGGTCGCCGATGGGCAGCTTCTTGGAGTCCTTGCGAAACACCTCGACGTCCGTCTGCGAACAGGCGCGGCCGGCAAAGCGGCGAATAAGCGGCGGTAAATCTCCGGGCGCCGCGAGAGGACATTATGTTTGGCTGTGCTTTGTGCGATCGTATAATCGTGTGGACCCGAGGGTCCGCTGCCTGTGAATTGTGATAACTGTACGAGCGAGCGCGCGCTCGCTCCCTAGTGCAAACTGTTCTATACCGACGACCTCGTATGCTTTTATTGTTGAGTAGATTTAAGGTTCGATTTTTATTTTACGAAGAACAATGATCGATCAATTACTGTCAACTGTTGATAGAATTTTTGTTTTTGTAAATTGTATATTTTATAAGTGGTTATTGATAAATCTCGAGTCTAAAAGGAACTTACTATTTATTAACAAAATAAACTGTGATTAGTTTTTGAGGTGCGATGAGGGAGTGTCCGCGATGTAGTCTATGGCGAGCCGCCCGCTCGCTACGGCACTCGCTAGTAAGTACATACTTGTTCTAATACCAGCCTATTGTAAGAAATAATATTTTTATATTGTTTAAAATAAAGTACATAATTACTGTTGTCGAAACAAACTTTTTGTATTTCCAAAGATTGTCTGAAAATTTTTAGAGACATTAATCCAAATGGTGCTAATCAGATGAGTAGTTCGGAAAAAGGATTTGTATCTAATAAAAAGCACCTAGAGTATATGAGCGTGGCGCCAGGCAATCGACTATAGCCTCCTCTATCGATGCTGTCGATTCTAACACAACTTGTAATATATTTTTTGGAACATGCACGAGTTTCTAGAACAATAACATAACATTTTTTACATTCAACTGTAAACAAGAAACGAATCAAAATATACTACAACAATCTACTATTACACGTAGACAGCATGATATTTTCTAACTTTTCTAACATATAACCTGATCAAACCATAGAGTGAAATTTTATTTTTATAAATTGCTACTTAATTATAGCGTTAAAGTTAAATCCAATGAAAATTATTTTAATTTGATGAAATATTACGATATAAAAAAAATCATGTTGGACGTTACAGAAGGGAATCAGATTACCTGAATTATCAGAAAACGAATTTCTCTTATCTGAGCTGATAAGCGATATTCGCGCGTAAGGATCAAATAATGACAAGGAAACACAAAAGCACCATTCGCGTTTTAAATATCAGATAAGCTGTATTTTGACACTCGTTAGGATCAAACAATAATAATAATAACGAGTACTAGACACAAATATACTTTTGTTACAAATACTGTATTACATTTTACATGTTTATTTTAATTCATTGATCTATGCTGCACGCTTATTTTCCTAAGGCTGTTAAGTTCGCAATATAAACTGAAAGTCAAATACCTCGTACTTGGGTAGGTAGCGCGACGAGCCCTTCACGTGTCGCTTTCTAACGAAGAACAGCAAATCGTCGCAGTCTATAGACTGCTCCTCTTGGAACAGAAAGTGGCGTACGAAGAGGTCCGTCCAATATGTAGTACCTTGCAGCACCACGAACCCCGACTCTGCAATGTGACCTGAGCTGAAACAGTGTGTTCCTCTCCATCCATACCTAGTCGTTCGATAGTTATCGCCAACGTACACACATCCCCTCTGTCATATTATATATCGAACAGATATTGATAGCATGTAATGTCATCGAATGCGTTTATCATTCCATTTGTAGAGATATTCGATCTAGAAAAGAAACTGGTTCAAAGTGCCTTCGAAAATTATTTGATTAATTTTATAATGGTAGTGAGTAGGTGTAACTCGAATAGTTTCGTCGACTTCTTTACACATATATGTATTTAATTAAGTACATACAATTTTGCTGTCGTGGACATTGAACGTTTCTATAGATTTGAGCTTATTATCTCCGTCTGGTTAGAGATAAGTCGTGAACAAGGTACATATTGTCACCGAAAAATATTTTTCCACGCTCGTGGGTAGTTCATAAAACGATGAGATTTTATCTGCTTCTGTGTCACATATCTATTTTACTGCGATGCATTAAAGTTACCATATTATTCCGTTTACACGTTTTTACACCCATTTTTTATTGCGATTAGTTCTATCATAACATATAAAGTACATATATGTAGTATTTAGATATCTAAGTTTTGTTATGAATGCATAAAGCAGTCGCACACAGCACACAACTGAACCACGCTACACACAACCGACTGTATCTTAATAATATACTTTTCAGTGAACTCGCTTTCAATGATTCCTAATGAATGTTTATATGTCCAAAAAAAATTTTAATTATATATGTATAGATGTATTAATTGTGTTGGGAGTTAATATCTTGCAAATTGTTAGTTATGTATGTAAATAACATAATCATTATTATAATTTATTGTTAATAAAATCAAATGAAAAATCTCTGGGAGGGATGTAGCTGGATGTAATCACATTGGGTGATATTGCTCAAAATAGCTAGAAATCACAGCCTAATTCATTCTCCTTTGGATTATTCATTGTTTTAAAATGAAATGCAACAACTGGCTTTAAAAATATTGAATGCAAAAGTCAATAAGATCAATGAAACTGTGTTCACAATGATAATTATCATTATAATGGGTCTGTAAGAAAAGATATTTGTGAAGACTAAAAGCTTAGATGTTTTTACTGCAAATTCAACTTTAATTAACAACAAAATGGACAATCACAGCTTTAAATTGATTATTATTGTAAGTTTAATATTCCATCATCATATACAATGTTTTTAATTAAAGGTGAATCACTAATGCTGTAGGATGGTCTGCAAAAACTTTTTTTATTTAACTATATATTCGTATAAGATATCTCTTGTTACACAAAAAAAATTAAAATGAAATAATCTCGTTTGAAAATGTTAACAAAGCTTCAACCCCACATTCCCAATCGATGATGACCCTTTTTTATAATGTAAATAATGAAAAAATGAATGGGCCAAAATATAGTATGTTAATTTGAGGTTCCATAGGGATACCAAACACTGTTCCAACAGGGTGCAGTGCTAAATGGAAAATGTGATTCACATACAATATCAAATGCAACACACTTTACAAATATTATCTCATGTTTTGTGTCTCTAATTGTTGTTATATGTGTGTGAAATGTTCACTTGTTTCTGTCAATGATGCATGGCAGTGTTCGATGTTGATAAATTTTTAATTGTAACATGTGTAGCATAAGTTAAAAGTTTATATAAATACTAATAATGTTAACTTGGATCATATAAAACGATTGTAGTTTCTATGATTGTAAACATAACAGAACTGGCCTGATGTGGCAGCCTAAAACCAAAGCCCTATTGGAACCTAAATGTATAAAGGAATCATGATGTTATTTATAAGTTATACTTGAAAGATTTAACTAACTTTAAATTTATACCATTGCTGTTGTAAAAACAAAGTTCAATAAATGTTTTATGTAAAATTCATTGTGTTATTATTTGGAGCAACAAATTGGTAATAAAACAATGTATCAGATAATACCAAGTCATTATTTTTCTAATATATAAATGATGACAATAGGCATTTTTACATTTATCCTATCTTCTAATGGGCTAATGTAGCTTCTAGCATGAGACCTAACAACATCAACAAGCTACTGGTACATTAACTTTATGAATACCTATCTATGTATACCTACAGGCAGACCGATCAACCACAATCCACACATCAAACCACAAACCACACAAATTTGGATCTGATTTTCAATCTGGCAAAATTACTGGGCATAAGTCACATATTATAGGAAATCTCATATTCTTCAACCATATACTTTAAAGTGGTAAAATACATGCACTATTCAGAAGCCACTAAGAGTAAGCACAGCCAACTCCAATGGCCTCAAAATTAGGCTGTGGACGAGTTCTACAGCCATTCTAACATAAACTAAAAAATGCACCATGCAGATTGTAATCAGATAAGCAATTGTATACATTTTATAGTTATACAAAGTAGTGTGACTGCAAAATGAATTGGTTAAAAGCCATAGATGTTTTCATCTAAATTCGTAAATTTACGTGAGTGTCTCTTCACAGAATCTAGACTGCCTCGTTGGTCGATTGTGACTGACTCTATTGTGACTGCCAATTGGTCCTGGGTTCAAATTCTGAGTAGCGTATAATTGGATGTGTCTAATTTAGAATTTTTATCAGTGACAATGAGTTTGGATCTGTGCCTGGTGCATAGCAATACACTCACCACCTACTCCATGAGATATAAACATAGTTGGTGAAATGTGGGAGTGTACCACACTACTCTGCCTACCCCTTTGTGGATTACGGGCGTGAATTACGATGTTACATTTGTTCACATTATTCGAGTCAAAATGAAACGAATGAAATCCTTTTAGTATAGTATTAGTTATACAATATTCTATTAAAACCTTTTTAAAGTTTTAGGTATAATAGACAGATTTTTATTCGGATGTCTCTTCAGATGGCCACCTAATTACAAAGTACACACAAGAGAAGATTGTATTATTGAAATCAGGTGGAGATACACTCACCAGGTTTCCTCTCAGAATGAGAGGGTTAAAGTGGTAGTTTACCACACTAGCCAAATTTCAATTGGCAGACTTCACATGCCTTAGAGCATTTGTTTTGTGAACTCTAGGTTAGCCGGTTGGCTGGTGATATTTTCCTTTACCATTTTAGCAAGTGTTATTTAATCTTAGTAATGCAAATATTTGTATATATCATCATCATCATCCTCACAACAGCCTTTACCATTTCACAGCTGGACATAGTCCTTTCCCAAGGATATATGCATTTGTACAAATATGTTTTGTTGTAAGAACCTGATACTACCATGCCTATTACAGCTCCTAAGGTTATGTCCAGCAGCTAGTCCCGTCTAGCATAGAGATGACCAGTGATTAAAAAATATTTGGATATTCTTTAAAACTGACACACAATTCGTGGAAATAAGAAGATGGATTTGTTGATGAGTCTATCACTTCTACATTTAGAGCTTGCTTAGATAGTATTCAATCACCCTGCTGCAGTAAACATTGTTCAGAAATTTAAGATAACATATTACCAAATCTCTATTGCCCCATGGGAAACGAAGAAATAAATAAATTAATTAATAATATAAATTAGTGGCAAAACTGTGTAGCACTCCCATATTTCAGCAGATCTGTTAAACATCCCATGAAAAGGAGATGAGTATATGAATCACAGATAAACAGTGCATTTCAAGAATTCTTATAAGACAAGATGCAGTTTAATTAACTTACAATGTGCATAGTCTGTATTAAAAAGCTGAACTCAAATACAACCTAAAAGCTGAATACTCCCAATCTTTACTTTCAACATGAACTGGTTAAATGTGTGAGTTTTACACACCTCTCAAATATAGGTGTTATGTTATTATATTTAATCAATATTAAATTTACTTTAATTTTAACGACTCTGATTTTAAGGACAAACAAGCTACAGCATTAAGCTCAAATAAATATTGTTTCATAAAAGAACTATAGACAATTACTTGACACTATATCTGGCCACTGGCAGTGACCCAAATAGGAGGTGACCACACTTCAATTTCATTAGCATTGAAATCTTAGCATTGAGCAGCAAACAGTTAGCAGCACTGATATAATAGCATTGAAAATAGCTTTTAACTAGTATGGATATAGGTACCGAAAAATACCCAAAAAAAATCTTGTCTCTTATTAGTAACTAACAGATCGTGATATGTCTGAGAGAGATATGTGTCAATGAAACTTAATATTTCCAAAGTATAATAAGACTATAATTCTTATTTAATATACCAATATGATATAATATTTATCAAATATATTAATTGCTATGTAGAAGACACAGAAAACCCCAAGGAATTATATATTTAGTTATGTCTATGTTAAGTTTAAACTAAATGTCTCATGGTTTCAGGGTGGGGCATATTCCTCCACCTCATACTGTAAAATGAATGAAAACAACACAAGCATTAACTTTAAAAATTTCCGATGACTAAGCTACATTCTAATAAGACTTATTCAATAATAAATTTATCAAGCATTACAGCGATCTCACCATCTTTCATGAGTTGCCGCATCTCCTTCGTACGCTGAAAGTTAATTTCCTCAAGCAGTTGCTCCAGCATCGTCGCATCCTGCAGGAACGTTGAGCCTCCCAGAGCCATTCTTCAGCCAAATACACAAATTCCCCGCGAAACTCTCCACATAAACAGTCACACTTCATATGTCAACACGCCAACGTTGATTTTATAAACAAACTTCTTTTAAATAAAATCTAAAACCAAATCTATCTATCTAAATAAAGAACGTATATCTGGGCAACTTTAGATTAAAAATATGTGATATATGTTTATTTGCGATAATAATCTAATAAGAAAATACAAAATAAAATAAACAACCATGCCTACTATATACAAAGATACACAAAATCTGCAAAATTATCGAACTGTCAAACCAAAAATTGTAGAAAGCACTTTACGCCCTACGACATGGCAAAGTCAAAGGCTAAGTAGTGCATAAAATAGTACAGTCCTTCATTATTAATAATAACAACGCGACATAATGTATTGAAATAAAAAGAGAAAAATAAAAAATATTTTAGAAAATCTCAATCAAA